>CM042015.1:97014161-97224161 GCA_023525715.1 Cichorium intybus
ATATATATATATATATATATATATATATATATATATATATATATATATGTGTGTGTGTGTGTGTGTGTGTGTAGATAAGCGATCGGATGAGGACTCTTCTTAAAGTGATGACTCGTGAGGACACCTTAAAAAATACAAAATAATAAAAAAAAATATAAATAATAAAATAGATCATAGTACTATATTGGAGAAAAAAAATTCGAAAAAAAAAACTTTGGATCATTATTTTTTTATAATGAAACAATGATCCACAAAATAAATTTTTTTTTGGATAATTGCTGTTTTTCAATGATACAATTTTTTTTATAATGATATACTATTCTCGATTTTATGATTTGTATTTTTTTTATATTTTTTTCAAATTTTTTAAGGTGTCATTACGATTGCTCACCGAAAAAAGAGTTCTCACTAGAACGGGTCCCTATATATATATATATATATATATATATATATATATATATATATATATATATATATATATATATATATATATATATATATATATATATATATATATAGGGTGAGGACTCTTTTTTCGGTGAGGACTCCTTTTTCGGTGACTATTCGTAATGACAACTTAAAAAATTGAAAAAAATAAAAAAAAATACAAATCATAAAATCGAGAATAGTACTATATCATTATAAAAAAATTGCAAAAAAAATTTGGATCATTGAAAAACAGCAATGATCAAAAAAAAAAATTATTTTGTGGATTATTGTTTCATTATAAAAAAAATAATGATCCAAAAGTTTTTTTTCGAATTTTTTTTCTCCAATATAGTAGTATGATCCATTTTATTATTTATATTTTGTGTTTATTTTTTTTTCAATTTTTTAAGGTGTCTTCACGAGTCCTCATTTTAAGAAGAGTCGTCACCCGATCGCTTATATATATATAAATATAAATATATATATATATATATATATATATATATATATATATATATATTAGTTGTAAGACCCGTGTATTACACGAGATGATACAAAAAAATTATTAATTAAGAATATCTAAACATTAATAAGTTTACATAAGAAATTTGTTTGTGTATCGTGACATCTTGCTTTTGATTTTAACTATTACGACTTTGTATTTTGATAAATATAATTGATTATGAGGATGTCACCGATACTAAAATCAAATTCAATATTATGATTGGAATCATTTATTATGACGTCAATTGTCTCCCAAATCATTCGACACATTAAAAAATAATAATATGATATTAAAAATAATTAATTTTAAAATTGAATGATTACAATTAATTTTGAAATTGAATTATAATTAAACCGATCATTAAGGAGTTAGTTAATTAATTTTTTAACAAAATTTAAAATTATGAGAAAATGACATGTGGCAAATTCAATGAGGATATGACATGTGGCTTTGAGTTACTTATTTATTAGGATAGGGTATATATATATATATATATATATATATATATATATATATATATATATATATATATATATATATATATATATATATATATATTTATATATATATATATATATATATATATATATATATATATATATATATATATATATGCAAAAGTTCAACAAGGGACTAATATAATGAAAGGTTTTAAGCAACCCATGAACTAAATAACCTAAGTTCACATGCAACCTATAAGGATCTATGTTTTCTTCTAATTGAACATATAACAAAAACCTAGAGGCCAGAAAAAGAAACTAAAGATCAAAACAGAAAAACCAACCTTTAATTCTTGGAAGCTGAGCAGCAAAATTATCCTGCCTCAAATGAAAGTCACACCCAAGCAGAGGAGAGAGGTCACGAAATCCAGAGAGAGTCTTATGAGAATTGGCGAATTCCAGAGGTGCCTGGGAACCCCTATTTATAGTTTTTTCAAATGGCCAGTTGATAAACCTTAGAGATAAACCTTTTTGAATTCAAATAAGATAAACCTTTTATCTTATAATTCAAATCCTATTTATCTATATTATTAATTTCGAAAATCATATATTTCCATATATGTATTTCGAAATCCACTGGTCACTGATACACTGTCACTTACTCAACTATTGAATAATTACAGTTTTAGTCCCTGCACCTTTAATTAATTAGTTTAATCCCCAAATTAAATCCAATTAATTCTGGATTAATTCCTAATTAATTAATATAGTTTCTAATTAATATATTATCACTTTAATATATTAATAAACCATATTATTTAATTCCTGTTGATTTATTAATCCCATAATAAATCAACCTTTCTCTCTACCGAATTTTCTACCAAACCTCCAGCCATGAGGGCAACCCAAATGGACTGTGCTTCTATTAATTAGGTAAATACTAATTATTAGTCATGGCTTAGACACCTAATCCAACAGTCTCCCACTTGGATAAGTCTATGACTATAATTACCAATTTAGCCTCTAATTAACCAGCACTTGTAGCTTCCTAGAAACCAATGCCAAACTCTGATCTAATCAGTCCTGTCCATAGATAAGTGATCAGATGATCCTCCGTCCAACAAGATATTTTCAGACTCAAGACATGGATAAAATCAATCTGGTCTGAATCACTGTTCCTCGATTTCCGATTTGCATATGACTCTTGACTACCAATTTAGTCCCGGTTGGCCAACCATTTTAGTCAACTTCAAAATCATCGAGAGGCCTACAGATATCTGTTCCCCCTTAGGGTCAAGGGACGAATAAGCTTTGACTCATATACTTATGTCTTTTACCAGACAAATCATTCACAACAGCACGTTTTATAACACCGAGTTACCGATGCGTTTTCGTACTATCAATGAACAACCGCTTAGCAAATCATAACTCATATGTCTTAGCTTAAAGATCAAAAGATATTATCGTCTCAACATTGCTCGTGATAAAATCCATGAAGCAATCTATTGAGCGCGGGTTTATCCAATACTCAAATCTCCATTTCCAAGTACTCACGAATGGTGCAGCAATCCAATTGCAATGTCTAACTCCTTAGACAATCTATTACCAGTTCATGACAGTCTTACTTCACACTTACTCCCTTAAAGTGTAATCGACTGTGGATATTTGAATAATCCAATTATTCAGGAAGTAAAACATGCAAAATGAAACACAATGATAAAGTATTGACAAGAGTAGTAAACCATAATAAATCTCTATTATTAAATCACAAGAGTCAAATACAATACATTGTTACAAGTTTCGAAACCTATCTAATTACTAAAACTTATATCATCTCTTAATCCAATGCTCCTAGCATGCTGATTATGCTTAATCCTACTCAGAGCCTTTGTCAAGGGATCTGCAGGATTATCTTCCGATGATACCCTCTTTACCAGGAGGTGACCTTCTTCTACCCTATGTCTGATGTAGTGGTACTTTCTGTCGATATGCCTGGACTTTCCATGGTCTCGCGGTTCCTTTGTCAAGGCGACCGCACCTTCGTTATCGCAGAACAGTTCCAAGGGCTCCTGAATACTCGGGACTACTCCAAGGTCACCGATAAAGTTCTTCAGCCAAGCCGCTTCCTTTGACGCTTCACTTGCTGCTATGTACTCTGATTCGCACGTAGAATCAGCCACTGTTTCTTGCTTGGAACTTTTCCAAGTCACTGCTCCACCGTTCAAGAGGAATACCCAGCCCGACTGAGACCGACCACTGTCTCTATCCGTCTGAAAGCTGGCATCTGTATATCCTTCAACTCTCAAGGTATCACTGCCACCGAGGACTAACACCATGTTCTTGGTCCTTCGCAGGTACTTGAGTATATTTTTCACAGCTATCCAATGCGCCCTTCCAGGGTTACCCTGGTACCGACTGACCATGCTCAAGGCAAAAGCCACGTCAGGGCGAGTACACGTCATAGCGTACATGATCGATCCCACAGCCGAAGCGTATGGTACTCGACTCATCTCAGCTATTTCCTCGTCTGTACTCGGACTTTGAGTCTTACTCAGCTTCGCATTACTTTGGATAGGTAGCTCTCCCTTCTTGGAATTTTCCATACTAAACCTCTTTAGTACCTTTTCCAAGTATGTACCCTGACTAAGTCCAATTAGTCTTTTCTTCCTATCTCTCAATATTCTAATCCCAAGAATATAGGCAGCCTCTCCTAGGTCCTTCATGGCGAAACATTTCCCAAGCCAAGCCTTGACATCTTGCAAGGTTGGAATATCGTTTCCCATGAGCAGTATGTCATCGACATACAGCACCAGAAAGGTGACTATACTCCCACTAGCCTTGACATATACGCAGGACTCATCCTCGCTCCTAGAAAAGCCAAACTCTTTGACTTTCTCATGGAAACAAAGATTCCAGCTGCGAGAAGCTTGCTTCAATCCGTAGATTGATCTCTCAAGCTTACACACCTTATTAGGATACTTTGCATCGACAAAACCCTCTGGCTGATTCATGTAAACATCCTCAGTCAACTTCCCATTAAGGAAAGCGGTTTTGACGTCCATCTGCCAAATTTCATAGTCATGAAATGCAGCTATGGCCAGCATAATCCTAATAGACTTTATCTTGGCTACTGGTGAGAAGGTCTCGTCATAGTCAACCCCTGGGGTTTGAGTAAAGCCCTTCGCAACCAGTCTTGCCTTGAAAGTGTGTACCTTTCCGTCCATGTCGGTCTTCTTCTTGAAGATCCATTTGCACCCGACTGTCTTTCGACCCGGTACATTATCAACCAAGTTCCAAACTTGATTGTCATACATGGACTTGATCTCGCTATCCATGGCCTCTTTCCACTTGGCAGACTCAGGGCCCGCCACTGCTTCCTGGTAGTTAGCTGGTTCATCCAAATTTATCAGTGTCCTATCACTGACAAACGTGTCCCCATCCGAAGTTATATGGAACCCATAAAACTCGGGTGGCATGCTAACCCTACCAGAACGTCTAAGAGGTAAGGATACATCTGTCGGACCAACAGGAACTTCTTCCTCATGTTGGTTGCTAGTTTCTCCTAAGGTTGCGTCATCCGATGACTCTTGAATTTCTTCCAGGTCAATGGCACTCCCACTGTCCTCTTTGAATACGAGCTCTCTCTCTCGAAAGACCGCTCGTCTAGCTACAAAGACCACGTCCTCGCTCGGTCTGTAGAATAGATATCCAAAGGACTGTTTGGGATAACCAATGAAGAAACACCTTTCGCTTCTGTCTGCGAGTTTGTCTTGAGTCTCTCGTCTAACGAAAGCCTCACAACCCCAGACCTTGATATGTGCCAACGAGGGAGCTTTCCCCGTCCACATCTCATGAGGTGTTTTTGCAACCTTCTTAGTTGGGACAAGATTGAGGATATGGGCGGCAGTCTCTAAGGCATACCCCCAGAAGTGAATGGGAAGTGAAGCTCGACTCATCATGGAACGAACCATGTCCAACAGGGTTCGGTTGCGCCTCTCTGCAACACCGTTCAACTGTGGTGTCCTAGGAGGTGTCAACTGCGAAACTATTCCGCATTCCTTTAGATAGTCTAGGAACTCGATACTTAGATACTCTCCGCCTCTGTCGGATCTGAGCATCTTTATCTTCCTGCCCAATTGATTTTCTACTTCGTTCTTAAACTCTTTGAATTTTTCAAAGGTGTCCGACTTGTGCTTGATTAAGTAGATATAACCGTATCTACTAAAATCGTCGGTAAAAGTCACGTAGAACCGCGTGCCATCTTTTGTGGTTGATCTGAATGGACCACACACATCCGTGTGAATGATGTCCAACAGACCCTCACCTCTTTCAAAAGACCCTTTGAAAGGTGATTTAGTCATCTTGCCCAACAGACAAGATTCGCATACATCATCCGACTTGAGGTCGAATGATTCCAACACTCCATCCTTTTGGAGTTGGGCGATGCGTTTCTTGCTGATGTGCCCTAGCCGACTATGCCACAGACATGCCTTTTCCACATCACTAGTAGAATCAATATAATTTACACTTTGTCCTAGATTGTCAACACATTTCACAGTTTCATACACACCATCACAAGGATAAGCAGTAAAATTCAAAATACCATTTTTGAAAACAGAAATAGATCCAATATTATTATCAAAAGAAAAATGAAATCCTTGTCTGAATAATGCGTGAAATGAAATAATATTCCTTGCCATTTCTGGCGAATAGCAACAATCTAATAAATCTATACAAACTTCACTACTAAGCACTAAACTATAAACGCCGATCTTGGTAACAGGGGACGATCTCCTATTGCCCATGATCAAGTTCAGTCTACCGTGCTCCACCTCCCTGCTTTCCTTTAGGCCCTGCAGATCAGAACAAATGTGAAAACCACATCCTGTATCAAGGACCCAAGAATTAGAAGATGGTGAGTTTTTAGAGATAGTGTATATACCTGCTGTCGATGGCTTTACTTTTCCATCCTTGACATCCTGCAAGTATTTGGGGCAGCTTCTCTTCCAATGGCCCTTCTCTTTGCAGTAAAAACAGTTGGCTTCATCGGGGTTGGCCACGCAAGGAATTTGGGAAGACTTGGTTCTCGAGCCATTGTTGGATGACCCGACCTGAACCTTTTCCCTCCAATTTTGCTTAGGAGGGCCCTTCCTTTTCTTTCCTCTGCCACTTCCAATGGCTAGGACGGGCTGATTAACCGAGGGTACACTTTTACCCTTCATCCCGTCTTCAGCAACTCGAAGCATGCGATGCAACTCAGTCAGGTTAGCCTGATTGTTGTTCAAATGATAAGCCAGCCTGAACTGGTCATAAGAACTCGGTAGGGAGTTAAGCACTATGTCAACGGCCAACTCCTCCGGTACAGGCATCGCAAGCTTTCTAAGCCGCTCCACGTAACCTTGCATTCTTTGCACATGGGCACAGATGGACTCTCCATCTTTAGGCTTGCTGTTCGTGAAGTCCTTGACCACTTCGCACCTTTCGATGCGCTCTTGCTTACGGAACTTTTCCGCAAGCTCACGGTGCATCTCATAGGGCCAGTAGTCTTCATATATTCTCTGCAATTCGGGGTTCATTGTGGCAATCATGATGCAGGCCACTTTGGTCGCATCATCAGAATGTTTTTGGTACGAGGCAATTTCCTCGGGAGTAGCAGTTTCGGGGTCGACATCGACAAGCTCGGTCTCGAGAACATACTCTTTGTTCTCATACCTCAGAGCCATCTTGATGTTTCTAATCCAGTCATTGTAGTTTGTCCCGTTCAATTGAACCTTGGAACACAGTGAGAGGATAGAGGGAACACTGGAGTTTGATTGGGGAGCGGATTGATCAGCAGAAGACATCTATAAAAGAAGGTAAGTTTAATTAGATACTTGTCGGTCCTTATAATAACCCAATATAAAATAAGGCTAGGATCCAACTATAACAATTTGCAACATAGAAGAGGGATGCCGTAATCTATAAGCAAATTTTATAAAGGTAGGCGAATGACGATTCAGCCGATTCCACCGCGGAAAAATAATCTTATTATAATGGAATTCCTAGTTTCTTATGAGATTTATTGAACTGTTCAATAGCATGTTTAATCTCGGATATGCCCCACCGTTTGTGACTGGGATGCCGAGGATCACAAACCGGGTGTGAATAACCATGCAAATTAGCTTGGTGCTCTCGGGGTCCATTATCATCTCAAATTGATGTGCCGGTAAACCACACACGCTCCATCAACAATGATAACACCCGAGACACCCATTGCTACTCTTTATGAACCCCCATTGGTGTGCCGGTAAACCACACACGCTCCACCAACGTTTCATAAAGTGCAATGTGCAATTTCATGGGGTAGCATCAAATTCACATTTTTCCTAAAGTAACTAGATTGGGATTTTGTGTAAGGTTCTAGTACTTTGATCATTATACTTTTAATGATTAAGTGGTCCTTGTCAAAACTGTTCGGCTAACGACCCTCCACTGATCAGGCGAGCGGTGGGTGAGAGTGTTCACCCATTAGACTACCATTTTATAGGCAGTCTCCTTATACCCACTTTATAGACCAGCTTCGTGAATGAGGCCTACTATTGAATTGACTGACCAAATTTATCTCATATATATAGTATTAACTTTTAATAACATATATAAGATGTATTTTAAAACCCTTTAAAATATTTAAGGTTTATCTTTTAATTTTACCAAATTTAACAATTAAATTTTGAATTAAATTAAACCTTATAATCGATTTAATCAATTTTAATTACCAATTAATTAAATTAATTAAATCTAAATATTTTAAACATTTTAAAATAATTTTCTGGATTTTTCTATTAATTTTTCGAAATTTTAAATTAATTTAAATCCCTTTTGAATTATCTTTTAATTAACATTTAATTAAATTAATTCAAATGAAGATAGGTTTATCCAAATTAATCAAATTAATTAAAACCTATCTTAAACCCTTAATTTTCGATTTTTAGGAATAGGTTTAAGGTTATCCTTTTAATTAACAAATAAAGTTACCAAAAATAGAAAACCTTCTAAAACCCTAATAGCTAGAAATCGAAATTACCAAAGGGGGGGATTAGGGTTTCCAAAACCCTAATCCAAAAAGTCGATCCTCATTAAATTAGGGTTTAGAAGCCTTAAACCCTAAAACAGTTATAACCATTCAACAAGAAAACAATACAGGCTCTGATACCACTGAAAGGTTTTAAGCAACCCATGAACTAAATAACCTAAGTTCACATGCAACCTATAAGGATCTATGTTTTCTTCTAATTGAACATATAACAAAAACCTAGAGGCCAGAAAAAGAAACTAAAGATCAAAACAGAAAAACCAACCTTTAATTCTTGGAAGCTGAGCAGCAAAATTATCCTGCCTCAAATGAAAGTCACACCCAAGCAGAGGAGAGAGGTCACGAAATCCAGAGAGAGTCTTATGAGAATTGGCGAATTCCAGAGGTGCCTGGGAACCCCTATTTATAGTTTTTTCAAATGGCCAGTTGATAAACCTTAGAGATAAACCTTTTTGAATTCAAATAAGATAAACCTTTTATCTTATAATTCAAATCCTATTTATCTATATTATTAATTTCGAAAATCATATATTTCCATATATGTATTTCGAAATCCACTGGTCACTGATACACTGTCACTTACTCAACTATTGAATAATTACAGTTTTAGTCCCTGCACCTTTAATTAATTAGTTTAATCCCCAAATTAAATCCAATTAATTCTGGATTAATTCCTAATTAATTAATATAGTTTCTAATTAATATATTATCACTTTAATATATTAATAAACCATATTATTTAATTCCTGTTGATTTATTAATCCCATAATAAATCAACCTTTCTCTCTACCGAATTTTCTACCAAACCTCCAGCCATGAGGGCAACCCAAATGGACTGTGCTTCTATTAATTAGGTAAATACTAATTATTAGTCATGGCTTAGACACCTAATCCAACATATAAACCATGGTACCAATGGACTAATCTCATCCACACGATTATAACACTTTACGGTGGACGTGCATCTACCGGATTATAAAAAAACCCACTTCGTTTTTTTAAATTTTAGGGCTTATTTTTTATCGAAAAAAAATCTGAATATATAGAAATTTATAACTTTTTATCCTCTACAAATAGAGATCCATATTGATATACAAAAAATGAATTTTTTTCGAAATTTCCACTAGTTGAGATTCACATTTGAATCTGAACTGTTATTCTGTTCACTGTTGACACACACAATTGCATATGATATTGTCATATGAATTTGAATAAATTTTTGTGTGAATGTGAATGAAATTAACTTATGAATCATAGTATATTTATTATAAATGATTAAAATATTGAATTGTTAAAAATTTTCTAACTAAATTAATCATATTAATATTTCGGAGTATATTTAAAATACCATATGATATTGATATGTGAATCTGAGTAAATTGTTGTGTGAACGTAAATAATTTATATTGTGAATGAGTGTAAAATCATTATAAATGGTTAAAATGTTGAAGTAGTAAAAAATTGTTAAGTAACTTATCAATACTATATGATTTTGATATGTGAATATGAATAAGTTTTCGTGTAAATATGAGTAAATCCATTTGTGAATCAAGTATATTACTTATAAATGGTTAGAATATTAAAATAGTAAAAGTTTTAAAAGTAAAATAATTACTCATATTCAAATTTTTACAGTTCAGATTCACATGTGAATCTGACATGTTATTATGTTATTCTCTGTTGGCATTCACAATGACATATGATATTGTCAAGTGAATCTGAATAATTTTTTGTGTGAATGTGAATGAAATTAACTTATGAATCATAATAAATTCATTATAAATGATTAAAATGTTGAAGTGTTAAAAATTTCCTAAGTAGATTAATCATATTCATATTACAAAATATATTTAAAATATCATATGATATTGATATGTGCATCTGAGTAAATTGTTGTGTGAATGTAAGTAAATTCAATTGTGAATCAGAGTAAATTCATTATAAATGGTTAAAATGTTGAAGTAGTAAAAAACTTATTATTAAGTTCTCAATAGTATATGATATTGATATGTGAATATAAGTAAATTTTCGTATAAATATTAGTAAATCTACTTGTGAATCAAGTACATTACTTATAAATTGTTATAATATTGAAGTAGTAAAAGTTTTAAAAATAAAATAATTACTCATATTCAAATTTTTACAGTTCAGATTCACATGTGAATCTAGACGAGCTGTACTTATAAAAAATAATTTATTTTTTATATATCAATATGGATGTCTATTTGTAGAGGACAAAAAATTATGAATTTTGGTATATTCAGTTTTTATTTTTGAAAAAGAATAATGTCGAAAAATAAAAAAAACCAAAAAAATTAAGTGGGTTTTTTATTATAATTCTCCACATGTGCGTCGACGTAAGAAATTTACAACCTATTTTTTGGCCGTTGATGATTTTGATTCCGACGATCGAGATTAGTCCGTTGGTACCATGGATAATTTTAGTCCCTTATTGAACCTATATATATATATATATATATATATATATATATATATATATATATATATATATATATATATATATATATATATATATATATATATATATATATATATATATATATATATATATAGATATAGGGTCCGGATCCGGTGAGGACTTTTTTTTCGGTGAGGACGTGCGAGGACACCTTAAAAAAATTGAAAAAAAATATAAAAAAAAAATACAAATCATAAAATCGAAAATAGTACTATATCATTATCAAAAAAAAATTCGAAAAAAAAAATTGGATCATTGAAAAACGTGATGATGCAATTTTTCTGTTTTTATTTTGGATCATTATTTCATTCTAAAAAAATAATTATCCAAAAGTTTTTTTTGAATCTTTTTTTTCTCCGATCCTGATTCTACATATATATATATATATATATATATATATATATATATATATATATATATATATATATATATATATATATATATATATATATATATATATATATATATATATATATATATATATATATCACGTGCATGCATGTATCACTTACATAAATAGAGCTGATCCGTATATAACAATTTTTTGTCATACACAACAATAACATGTTTTTATGCACACTCTAGAAGTTATTTAAATCATAAATTGTTGTGTATGGTAAAAAACTGCTGTATACGAATGAATCATGTGAAGAAGATTATGAATAATTTACCTGTAGCTATTAAAGAAAGTAAAAAAAAGAGAGTGAGCCTCGAATTGTTCTCCATATCGAATTTCTTTATATATGATTGAAAAAGATAACTTTGATATATAAGGAGTCTTAAAATTGTAAGTTCAACGAAATTGGCATGTACGTATGTTAAATCGTACACGGGTGGGTTAGCGAATCATGCATTGCATTTTGCCTGGTTCGGATTTTCCTTTACTAAAAGCTTTTGTATTACTTTCTTTATTTTTTTCTAAAAGAAATTATGAACCTTTATTTTTGTAAAATATTGAGACATATTAAAAATGATCAAATACGGGTTCTTTCTTCCCAGTAATTTGACCTTATTATATGTATAAACATTTGAATGTTTTGAAAAACATTCTTCATAATGTCAAATCATAACTAATTAGTTGTTCGATCCTTATAATTTGAATATGCAAATCACAACTTTAGATTAATTACATTTTCATCCCTGTACTTTTTATTATATCTTTAAGCTAATTACTTTTTATTTTTTTTTATTTTAATATGCATAATTATAATTTTAGTCTCCATAGTTTTTTGTTTGCATTAATTATAGTTTTGGTCCCTATAATTTTTAATTTAAAATAATTATTGTTTTGCTCCCGGTACATTTTAATTTGTTTTAACTATGACCCCCTCAATCTCTCTATCCGGCGTGAGCCTTCACTGCCCCATTCTGTAACTTCAATATTCTCCTGCTCGCGTTTACAAAGTTTCTGTAACACCCGGTTTATCATACAAAGTACACCCAAATATTTTCAAACAATTACACATTTAATTGGGTATATTTGCACTCAAACCAAGGATCAAGATGTTATCATTACAATAATTACACAAAAAGGTCCTTACAAAATAAATGACCAAGTGTTACAATTAAATCTACTTCAGCTAAGGACAGGCTCTAAACTTGTCCGTCTTTCCTTATCACATGTCTTCCCATATCACAGCTATAGATATCTGCAAAACAGCATAACACTCAAGTGTAAGCTTATAAAAAGCTTAGTGAGTAAATCTTAATCATACTCCACGAATCCTTCTCAATGAACATCCTCATCTTCCTCTCTTTCTATTCTCACTAGCAAGTAATCATCTCCTCTTGTTATCTGAAACCTGCAACACATTAACTTACTTTGACAATTAATAATTAACATACATCAACTCATCAATACATACCACAATCGGTACTACTCATAAACTCGATCACATTCTCGTATTTACTCATGATCACAAACAAGTTACACTTAATCATAGTAATTTTCATGGTTATAACAATCATTACAAGAACACTTAACCACAGCTACTCTAACATCTACTCATCTTTATTACTCAGTATTCATATCAAATTCATTGTTTGTTATTCACAGATAACAATATTTCTCTATTATTCAATCTTCATAATAACAGCACAATACATAGATATTCTTGTAAAAACATATACACTTTGCATAAACAAGTATAACTCAACTTAAATACTAAAACGTATTCACCTGATATTGGTTTAGTAAGTGAAACTCCCAAAACGCGCATACCGGACTCCTGATCGCTAGACTTGGTTGTATCACCATAGTCTAAAACAAATTCTCATTTTAATCAAACTTAACGGACTATCTCAGTCCCGAGTGTGATATACACACTATAACTCTTTATTCCATATACTCAAATTTGGTTATACTCAACCAATCAAAACATAGCATACTTCTTATCTGTATTAAACATATCAACAAGCATAATTCTTCTAACAATTAACTACTCACCTGAGGTTGAATCAATATGTGAAATTCCTGAACCTCGCGTATGATCCTGTCTAGCTTTAGCTGTAACACAACAGCTAAATCTCAATACTCAAATCTCATAATAATCTCAATTACAATTTATATCAACAAAATCAGGAATTTGAATCACATGGTGAAGTTATAATCAAATAACAGTAATAATCCTCTAGCTATATCTCTTTACTTCACCACCTCGACCCATTTAAGCTTATGAACACAACAACAAGCAAAAATCTTAACTTGGGTCTAAGATTTGAACCCTTTATACACCTAATAATCCAACAATTTCACTCTAACATCAGTGGTTCACAGGTGGTTCATCAAGACCATATGAAACTACTCCAAATTAAACCATCTAACGGTTGAAACGAAACCAAAATCGAAGAGGTTTACCTTTCAAGCTCCAAGTATTGATCTCTAGCTTCAAATCGTGATCAATCGGCTTAAATTTCGACTTAGAAGGCTTAGGAGTGAATTTTTAGGGTTTTTAAGGGTTTTGCTCGGAAAATAAATAACCCAAAATGAAGAAAAACCCGTATAAAAGGAATGGGTCTGCACCGAAACCCGACCCGGGCTGTCAAACCCGCCCCGGGTCCATCTACGAAAAATGTTCCATTTGCTCTGTAGGTTGAACACGGTCCGGGTTTATCCAACCCGACCCGGGTTCTAGTCGGACACGACCCCAGTTCATCTACACGACCCGGGTTCCTCTTTTTCCAAATCTTTGCAACCCAAACTCGACCCGTGTTATTAAAGACGACCCGGGTTGACCTCGCAGGAACTAAAGTTGTTTCTTTTATTCTTTTTAACATTCTATTTCTTCTAAATGGTTTTCTATACATCTTAACTCATGCTTTAACTCATCTAATCTCGTTTAGATTATAATTAACATAACTCTACCATAATTAAAAGTTACGGTATTACAAGTTCTTACCCCCTTCAAAAGATTCCGTCCTCGGAATCTCTTAGATTAGGCGTGGCTTATACAACCATCTCACCACCGCAATCATACATTACGTATGATAATGATATTATCCTCTCGTCAGCTCATATAACATGTACATAATGTTACATCTTATTTACTCATAATATAGGTAAGACCCACCATCATCCTCACAAGATGATCCCTATAGTCATATTGGCCATCTGGAACTCAACTTTCATTTTCAAATTTTCTCAAAATTATTTTACTCTAACTCAATAAGAAAAACGGTCTTACCGATTTCAAGCTCATTCTTTCCCTTAATTTACTCCTCCAATAACAACATGCCAGTTATTGATTTCTCTGACTTGCACATTCTCATTGTTTAGAGTATGAAAAACACTCATACAATATAAAAGACACAAACATTCAAATGTCTCACTCACTTCATACGACTCATCAACCCAAAGATAAAATCCAAAATAAATAAAATATTAGAAACTATATCGAGTTTCACTCGTGTCTCCTTTAAAATTTAGTATTCTACTCTCGATACTTTGGTCACACATGACCCCTTTTTAGTTGTCTCTTCTTTATATCTGTACACTAATTCGTCAAAATCTCATATATCTTGCTTTCACTTCAGCACATATATTAGGTGTTTCTCCCAATATACAACATACAATCCTCAACCACGAATGGCTCCTCTTCATACCAGTTCAACAACATACCTCACGTTGTTTCTATCGATGTACTCACTCATTATATCTTCTATTGTGTGTAAAGTCCACATCACGCTCTCACTCAATCGATAATCATTAACTCTATATTAAACTCAATAATTTATTATCCATCAATAAATTTCCCAACACAACCGCATATATCCCTCCTGACATACAATCAGTAAGGACTTTTCCTCTCGCCATTTCTATGTCATTATCACTGAAATCTCTAGTTCATCCATATGACACCAATAGGTCATACGTATGGCTTACTGTAATCTCTGCACACGACTCAAATAATAACATCTAACACTGTAATATCTATGGTGAGATCATATCTCATCACCCGGCTATCTCATTAATCTCAAGAAATAATTCAAGATTATTATAACAAAATCTATTATCTATCGTCTCATACGAATAAATAGTTTTGTCATCTTCACACCCACGTATTTATTTCATTGGCAGTAATTGGTTTGATTGCTAAGGAACGAATCCTATCAATCACAACCACAATTACTTTCCTCCTCTTTTTAACTAATATCTTCTCATTATGTATTTATAAAACTCTATCTCATTCAACATGTAAGAAATCTCACACATTCTCCACACGACTACATAATAAACATACTTACTCACAGCCTCACTTCTCAACAGTATTACTCACTGTATCATCTCACAGTACCCCCATACTGTTACTCAGTCTCTGATTCATCCCCTTTTCAACCCACAAGGTTTCAAGCCACACAAACTTACCGCTACGTTCATATCTATCCATACGCAAGGACAGTACATTTCTCATTACTCTACATCACTATAAAGTATATGCCCGTCTACACACAAGCACAACATTGCAGTACCACTCTAGCTCAACTTATGGTACCCCGTACCATCCTCCTGTCTCGTTACTCACACTATCTTATAGTACCCCATACTATCCTCAAAACTTACTACTCAATAAAATCTTACAGTACCTCATACCGTTCGTCGACTTCTATGCTCAGCACTCTCTCACGGTACCTCGTACCGTTCTCTATTCTCACCACTCAACGCTGTGTCACGGTATCTCATACCGTCCTCTGGTCAGATCGTGGTATCTCGTACTATTCTCTGACTTCATTCCATCTCCTCTTGACTCTGGTATGTCTCCTCTACAGCCTCGAGCCATATAGACTTACCGTCATTTCTCCTTTCGTTTGAGTCCCAATGGTCCTTACTGCTCTAACCACAAGGTACTCGTTATGTAGCTCCACAGAAATATGTGGTTTCAACCTTAATTACTCAATATGTAACCCCACATAATATGTGGTCTCAATCACAATTACTCATTATGTGGCCCACAAAATATGTGGTCTCAACCACTTTACTCAATATGTGGTCCCACAGCATATGTGGTCTCAACCACATTTACTCGGTAATTAACTCAATCTCTAGGCCAATAAGGCCTATATGAACCACTCTAGGTTCTCTCAATTATACCACAAAGTACTCTTTATGTGGTTACTCGAATGTCCTCTAACATCTCTGTCACAAATATCTCATTGTGTGACAACTCCAATTCGTAGAATTTAACACTCAACATATCAACTCATAATCAGCTATGGTGCGCAATCAGCTATGCACTCATCGTCTTTCTCAACTCATACTCTTTTGGCTATCTCAGCCATTCATTGTGATCAATCATAAGTACTAGTCATGTGGCCCCATAGAATATGTGGTCTCAACCACAAAAGTACTCGTGCATAGAAATCTCATCACATCTGTGAATCAACAAGCAATACATATATATATTTTTCATCATGTATATTCTCAATTATATATAATCACAAAACACTCGTTATGATGTAAATCATACCTCAAGTGGACACGAGATTCTCATCTCGATATCGGTTATTACACTTTATAATAACAATTCTCTAACACATGTATTATCAACAATTTAAACACATAAACTCGTTATATCTAACATTTTAAGTAATTTACTTACATGCCTCACAACAACAAAATCTTGTCTCCTCGTTAACTGAAACTTGCGTACTCCGGCTCTCAACTCTTGAGTGTAATCAACTACATTCACATACCTTAACTCTTTACTCATGCTCGGTTTATGCTCATACTCTTTCTCATCACCAGTTGGAATTTCACATCAATCGGAATCTCATTTCATTTTCAACTGGAATCTCACCATCAACCAGAAACTTGTTTCATCCTCAGCTGGAATCTCTCCATCAGCTGGGATCTCATCTCAATTAGTATCTCATCTCATATTCAGTTGACATCTCATTATCAACTGAAATTCTTATCTCCTCGTTAACTGATATATCATATCAGCCAAAATCTCGTCTCATCATCCACTGTAGGTCCAACTGACTGTGACCAATTTCTCAACTCATCATTCATCTAACTCGATACCTGTATTCACACATAGAATATAACAATTAATATAATAAATATAATGAAAGAGTTATACTCAACTCATACTCTAACATCTCCAACGGTATCTTTTCCAAGCATGTGATAGGGGCTCTCTCTTCTCAGTTCAAGTCTAGTACTCTATACTCAAAGACCTAGTTCACTTAAACCACGCTCTAATACCAACTTATAACACCCGGTTTATCATACAAAGTACACCCAAATATTTTCAAACAATTACACATTTAATTGGGTATATTTGCACTCAAACCAAGGATCAAGATGTTATCATTACAATAATTACACAAAAAGGTCCTTACAAAATAAATGACCAAGTGTTACAATTAAATCTACTTCAGCTAAGGACAGGCTCTAAACTTGTCCGTCTTTCCTTATCACATGCCTTCCCCTATCATAGCTATAGATACCTGCAAAACAGCATAACACTCAAGTGTAAGCTTATAAAAAGCTTAGTGAGTAAATCTTAATCATACTCCACGAATCCTTCTCAATGAACATCCTCATCTTCCTCTCTTGATATTCTCACTAGCAAGTAATCATCTCCTCTTGTTATCTGAAACCTACAACACATTAACTTACTTTGACAATTAATAATTAACATACATCAACTCATCAATACATACCACAATCGGTACTACTCATAAACTCGATCACATTATCGTATTTACTCATGATCACAAACAAGTTACACTTAATCATAGTAATTTTCATGGTTATAACAATCATTACAAGAACACTTAACCACAGCCACTCTAACATCTACTCATCTTTATTACTCAGTATTCATATCAAATTCATTGTTTGTTATTCACAGATAACAATATTTCTCTATTATTCAATCTTCATAATAACAGCACAATACATAGATGTTCTTGTAAAAACATATACACTTTGCATAAACAAGTATAACTCAACTTAAATACTAAAACGTATTCACCTGATATTGGTTTAGTAAGTGAAACTCCCAAAATGCGCATACCGGACTCCTGATCGCTAGACTTGGTTGTATCACCATAGTCTAAAACAAATTCTCATTTTAATCAAACTTAACGGACTATCTCAGTCCCGAGTGTGATATACACACTATAACTCTTTATTCCATATACTCAAATTTGGTTATACTCAACCAATCAAAACATAGCATACTTCTTATCTGTATTAAACATATCAACAAGCATAATTCTTCTAACAATTAACTACTCACCTGAGGTTGAATCAATATGTGAAATTCCTGAACCTCGCGTATGATCCTGTCTAGCTTTAGCTGTAACACAACAGCTAAATCTCAATACTCAAATCTCATAATAATCTCAATTACAATTTATATCAACAAAATCAGGAATTTGAATCACATGGTGAAGTTATAATCAAATAACAGTAATAATCCTCTAGCTATATCTCTTTACTTCACCACCTCGACCCATTTAAGCTTATGAACACAACAACAAGCAAAAATCTTAACTTGGGTCTAAGATTTGAACCCTTTATACACCTAATAATCCAACAATTTCACTCTAACATCAGTGGTTCACAGGTGGTTCATCAAGACCATATGAAACTACTCCAAATTAAACCATCTAACGGTTGAAACGAAACCAAAATCGAAGAGGTTTACCTTTCAAGCTCCAAGTATTGATCTCTAGCTTCAAATCGTGATCAATCGGCTTAAATTTCGACTTAGAAGGCTTAGGAGTGAATTTTTAGGGTTTTTAAGGGTTTTGCTCGGAAAAGAAATAACCCAAAATGAAGAAAAACCATTATAAAAGGAATGGGTCTGCACCGAATCCCGACCCGGGCTATCAAACCCGCCCCGGGTCCATCTACGAAAAATGTTCCATTTGCTCTGTGGGTTGAACACGGTCCGGGTTTATCCAACCCGACCCGGGTTCTAGTCGGACACGACCCGGGTTCACCTACACGACCCGGGTTCCTCTTTTTCCAAATCTTTGCAACCCAAACTCGACCCGTGTTATTAAACACGACCCGGGTTGATCTCGTAGGAACTAAAGTTGTTTCTTTTATTCTTTTTAACATTCTATTTCTTCTAAATGGTTTTCTATACATCTTAACTCATGCTTTAACTCATCTAATCTCGTTTAGATTATAATTAACATAACTCTACCATAATTCAAAGTTACGGTATTACAGTTTCCTACTTACTTTATTGAGTTACAGCCGGGTTTTGCAAGGAAGTATCTCGACAGGCCCGCAACCAGTGGTTGATTCACCACCCGAGCTCTCCATACTCTATTTTCAAAATGACTTTAGTTTTCACTTTTCTTGTGGTCCATTAATTTTAAATTTCAATGACTATAGTTTTGGTACTTATATGTTTTAACAAAAATTACTTTTTTAGTTCGTGTACTTTTTAAATTAGGATAGTTATGGTTTTGGTCAATGTTAAACATACATACAATGTTCTCAGCAACACGCAAGGGTATTATCCTAGTTTTGAACATTTTTCCTAAAATCGTCATATGTGTCTTCAAAAGGAACCACCCATCAACAATATCGTGAAATCATATTTCTTTCTATCTTTTTCTCTTATCCATCATCTCATCTACACTAAATAGTAAAGTGTCTTAAAATATTATTAATTTTATTAAATGTGATACTTGACGTCATTTAAATGAATAAAAGAAAATTGTGAAAGGATATATGATTGGGTTTTTATTTATATACTCCAGTTTATTTATTAACTACACTACGTTCTATTTTGACTAATTCTTATTGGTTTTTTTTTAAGTTTTGTAACAATTTCCCAATCGGTCATAATTTAATATATTCTGGGCTAGTTAATAGGCCTCTTTCATTATTATACAACTTTATCATTCAATTGTTATATTATTATTATATAATTATTACTTTATTTTTTTTAATAATCATTTACACTAAATGCATTTTTTGAGTTTTACTTAAATTATATTTTATTATTTAACTATTCAAAAATAAGATATATATTGATAAAGAAATTATTGAAATATTAAATTCATTATTAAAAAAGTTTTATTTGAAAATACAAAGTACATACATATTGATTGTTTTTTAATAGTACATCATTTTTTCCGGTTAAAACCAAATGTCGGCGGCGTCGGTTGTCTGATTTTAGCCACAACAATAACCTAACGAGCGAGACTGAGAAAGCTAAAAAAAATAGAGAAGTTAGTTGTTGCTTACTTTTGTCTCATATTTTTGTTATGTAATCTTCAAAATTGAGGAAAAGAGAGAGAGAAAGAGAAAGAGATTAAAAAGGATTTGTTCGAAATATATTATTTATACTGTTATCTAATAAAAAATATTATTGTTGACTTATTTATTTTATAAAAAAATAAGTTTGAAAGCTAGTAATAATAATAAAGTTAGTAATAATAATATAATGATTAACTAATAAAGTTAGTGGAATAATTAGGTTTAGTAAAATAATAGACAAAAGTTAATCAAATGATTAGCTTAAGAAAATGAAAATGTAATAGACTATTAGGATGAGGGGAGTAATGTCATCCCAACCATCCCAACCCACACGCCAAATTAGTTTTTCTCTCTTCTCTCACTTCTATCTTTCACAATATTTCACCCATGAAAGTCCATCCGAACCCACGATTCCACATCATATTTTCGATTATTAAATTCATTTATTAATTAAAAAATTAATATAACATTTAATTTAATATTTGAAATGATATTAAATATGTATTAAATAAAACTAAAAAGTCAAGTAACATTTAATTAAAGAAGCACAACATTACAAACAAATAAAAAAACAACCTGAATACGGGAAATTAAATACTAAATACGAGTAAACCTAAATATTGGATACTAAAAAAACTGAGGTGTATCTTTCACAACATTCCATGCTTCTATGTGCGTAAAGTCTCTGTTTTGTGTCACCCGATACTGTTGTAGGTTTTGGTCAATGACCTCATCGTCGGTTGTCCCGTTTGGTCGGTTGAAAAATAAGTTTATGTAAATTTGGTTAAATTGTGTCATTTTTTATCATATCTTTCTATTTGCTGTTAAGCATATGCCTACTCCGATAATGAACCGTGCCTAAATTTGTGTGAAACCCTTCCTCCACAGGATCCCAGAATGAGCGGTGGGGTGTCAAATCCACTTCTTTGGAGGTGTCGACCCAAGCTTTTGTCAAAGCCGCCTCTTCTCTCCTAGTCCATCCGGAGCAAACATTTATATTTCTGAGGCCTGCCATTTTTTATAAAACTTGAAAGAAAGTTTATATTTATAAAAGGTTGAGAAATCAAGGTGTGATTTTTAAATGGGTAAGGAGGGGTATTTATAGGAGTGCGTAAATTTTATAATTAAAAGTTTTTTTTTACAAAACATGAAAGATGGCTCGGTTTCACCACCCCACACCCGAAACTGCCGTGCTCGGTCTTGCGTGAACCCGAGACTGCAGTGCAGCGGTACCGGAGGTACCGACGATACCGCCCCCTTCTTTCTCCCGAACCTGCTCGATCTTGCAACCGCACCGTGCACCCTTAAGGTGGAGTATATACATAGCAACACCCTTTCCCTTGACGAACTATTTAGACCTATTAATGGAACTTTTCCAAAGTCCATGCGAAAAGTTAAGTCATCATATCATTTTGCATGTTTTTTGTGTGAATTGATGATAATCTTATCATAATAAATAAGTAACTCAAAGCCACATGTCATCTCCTTATTGAATTTGCTACATGTCATTTTAATATAATTTTAAATTTCTTAAAAAAACTAATTGGTTTGAAATGTTTATAACTCCTTAATGATCGGATTAATTATCATTCAATTTCAAAATTAATTGTTATCATTCAATTTCAAAATTTATGGTTTTTTAATATCATATTATTTTTTAATGTGTAGAATGATTTGAGAGAAAATAAAGAGGCAATTGACGTCATAATATTTTGAAGAACGATTCAAATCATAATAGTGAATTTGATTTTAGTACCGGTGACATTCTCATAATCAATTATATTTATCAAAATACAAAGTCGTAATAGTAAAAATCAAAAGCAAGATGTCACGATACATAAACAAGTTTCTTATGTAAAATTATTGATGTTTAGATATTCTTAATTAATAATTTTTTTGTATCATCCCGTGTAATACACGGGTTTCACAACTAGTATATAATAAATTTCTTTTCATTCTGTATATTGTTTAATATTTTGGGTCTCAGTGATAGAGGTTGTTTGGTAGCATTTGAATGATTCAGATGTCTGAATCATTAAGAGGTTCTGAATAAAAAAATACGTTTTTAAGTTAAATGACATACGTAGACGTTTTTTGAAAAAAGAATGGTTCATATATATATATATATTTTGTTTAATGATTCAGATGCTCAATAAAAAGCGTTGATCGACTAAAATATAAAATTTTAAGAAATAAACGCTCTGAATAATTCAAAACCTCTAAATTATTTAAATTCAGATATTATAAAACATCTCGTAGTAATAACATAAACAAACTGACGTTAAAATTCTTTTTCTCAAAATATATTTTATCGCCAAAAACTAACATCTTGCACAAGCCGCGAATTTCCACTTTTCACGTATTTTTAAGTTATTGGTAAAGATATTTTTAACATATTTAGGTGATGTGGTAGCATATATACGTAACCAAAATGCAAGTTTATAATATTTTACAAAATATATTGCATCACTAAAATTGTAAGTTTTTGAGATATGTCACTTCCCGGGATATGTTATTTATAGTGTTCATTAAGTTATTCATAAATTATTCACAATGTTGGATGAATGTGATATGCTATATAAACATTTGTTGGTTTAAAAAAATTTTTACAAAAAAAAATGGTGTTGCGAAAACCAAACGTTGTGTGATCACGCTATAATGTTTAGCGACTTTAAGGGCGGTATTTGTCGTCTCTAATACTATAATATGTTGTTGCTAAATATATTACCGGCGACATGTCGCCGCTATTGCTTAATTTTCGATGCTAAAGTGTCACCACTAAAAGCCTCAATGTCACAGCTAAAGGTGTCTCTGCTAATAGTGTCGTCACTACTACCGTCTTCATCCTCGTTGTCATACTCATTCCCCTCATTATTATCATCTTCATGCAACTTTCGAATGAACTCCTTAAGTCTATCCATATTACACGGGTTGGTAAACAAACGATCAAGAAGATCCAACTACAAAGTAAACCAAAATATCAAATTAACAAAGTTTCGAACTTCCAAATTCATAACAAATGCATCAAGTCATTATTGAATAAGTCATAATTAAATCAAACTCCTAAACTATCAACGTATCAAAATAAACCAAAATATCAAATTACCAAACTACCAAATTCACAACAAATAAGTCACCACAAATACCAAACTACCAAACTAGCATACATCAAACTACTAAACTATCAATGTATCAAATAAACCAAAATATCAAATTATCAAACTACCAAGTTCACAACAAATGTATTAAGTCATTAACAAATAACTCACAACTAACATTGGTACTTTTTGATAGTTGTGATAACTGGCCCTAAAAGTAATAAGTATTACGAGAACTCAATGTTCCAGAAGGTTTACGTCTGATCCTTCTTATATATCCTCGTCAAGCACCCGACACCTTTTCAAATGTTGTCTCAGAAACTTGACTGTATGAGGAGGCAGAGAGTTCAGTTTGCTCGACAAGCTCATGCACTAAAGAATTTTGTAATTTACAAAAATGATTACATAGATTAAAATTGAGAGTTATATATATATATATATATATATATATATATATATATATATATATATATATATATATATATATATATATATATATATATATATATAAATGACGAAAATATATAAACATTTTAACATTTTGTATGTAAAGTATTAGATTTTTAATGATCACCTTGAATGGTGAGATATTCATTAAACAATATATATACAAGGTAATACAACAAACTACCTAAATTGCATGGATTACAATAATGACAGATCCTATAAACTAGGATAAGATAAAATTAACTCTATTACCCCCCCCCCCCCCCCGCGCAAGCGAAGGAGGGGGGAGTCCAACCCTGAGCTTGGAACGAAAGTCTTCAAACAGCGGTCGAGGGAGGCTCTTTGTAAAGATGTCAGCAAGTTGCAAGTGCGTAGAGACATAACGAGTGTGAAGTTTCCCGGATAAGACCAGTTCCCGAACAAAATGATAGTCAATATCAATATGTTTGGCACGCTTATGAGAAATAGGATTTTGACTGAGGAAGAGTGCACTTCGGTTATCACATAAAAGAGTCGGAGGCCCGGGGGGAAGAACATGCAACTCACGAAGCAAATGAGTGATCCAGATAATTTCAGCAGCAGCGTTAGCCAAAGCTCGATATTCAGATTCACAGCTAGAACGAGACACAGTTGGTTGCTTCTTAGCACTCCAAGACACTAAATTTCCACCAAGAAAAATGGAGTAACCATAAGTGGAACGACGTGTCTTAATGCAACGGGCCCAGTCGGCATCAGAGTAACCCAAGATGGTCGGAGTAGGAGCATGAGAGAAGGTGAGACCATAAGAGATAGTCCCTTTGACATAGCGAAGAATCCTTTTGACAGCTTGAAAATGGTCGTCCATTGGAGCATGCAGAAACTGACTCACCTGATTGACAGCATAAGACAGGTCAGGTCGAGTGATAGTGAGATATTGAAGTGCTCCAACAAGTGAACGATACAATGTAGGATCAGAAAAAGGAACGCCTTGACTGGTAAAATATGTCGAAGTGGAGAGAGGTGTCGTAACTGGTTTAGCATCTAGTAAGTGGGCACGAGCAAGAATATCATGAGCATACTTAGATTGACTAAGAAAAATGCCATGAGAATGATAAGAGACTTCCAAGCCAAGAAAGTAGTTTAATTTCCCAAGATCGGTGATGGAGAATTCCTTGTTTAAGCGATCAATAAAGTTTCGCAAAATAGATATATCATTTCCGGTAAGAATGATATCGTCTACGTAAACCAACAAATAAAGGATGATAGCATCCTTTTTAAAGATAAACAAGGAAGGATCAGCTATACTACACGAAAACCCAATGCTTAAGAGAAAAGAGCTGAGGCGTTGAAACCAAGCTCTAGGAGCTTGTTTAAGCCCATAAAGAGCTTTCTTTAAGCGACACACGTGATTGGGGAAGCGAGAATCAACAAAGCCAGGTGGCTGTTCCATGTAAACGGTATCAGAAAGATTACCGTTGAGAAATGCATTTTTAACGTCAAGTTGATGCAGAGGCCATTTATGAAGAACAGCAAGAGAAAGAATAATGCGCACGGTGGAGGCCTTGACAACAGGGCTGAAAGTAGAAGAGTAGTCCAAACCAGGGACTTGAGTGAACCCCTGAGCAACGAGACGTGCTTTATATTTATCTAGAGATCCATCAGCATGAAATTTTGTGCGGAATACCCACTTGGAACCAACAATATAAGTGCCATAGGGCCTAGGAATGAGTTCCCAAGTGGAATTTTGGTGTAGAGCCTTCATTTCTTCACACATGGCAGCGAACCATTTAGGATCTTTGGATGCAGATTTAAACCCCTTTGGTTCTTTTGAGGCGAACAAAGCCTGATGCAAAGCCGATTTGGCAAAGTATGATAAATCAGCAAAATGGCGAGGTTTAAAAATACCAGCTTTGGCGCGTGTCACCATTGGATGACCAGCAGCAGGTGGCGGTGAGGGGGGAGGTGAAGCTGGTGGTGTGGGGGACGGCGTCGATGCAGGAGAAGCAGGTGGTGTGGACACTGGTGAAGCGTGTTGTGAGTGTACCAAAGAATCAGGAGGTGGCGGATCATGAGTGGAACATAACTCGCAAGGAGTAGCGGTGGATGGGGTGGTGACAGAGGAGTCCGTAGAAGATGATGAAGGGATGATGTGATCATCGCAATACGTGGAAAGAAGAAGAGCAGCCGATGGAGAGGCAGATCGGGTATCCGAAAAAGGAAAAGAAGTCTCATCAAACTGCGCATGTCTCGTAATGTATATCCGCCATGTGGATAAATCGAGACATTGATAGCCTTTATATTGAGTATTATAGCCAACAAATACGCAACGTGAACTTCTTGGAGAAAGCTTGTTAGTCGAATAATCCCTGAGATACGGAAACACACAGCAACCAAAAACGCGAAAATTGCCATAATTTGGTTTAGTAGAAAAAAGTAACTCGTAGGGAGACTTATTGTCAAGAAGCTTGGAGGGAACCCGATTTATAATGTAAGCTGCAGAACTGAAAGCATGTGTCCAAAGTGATGCTGGAATATGAGCATTAAACATCATTGCTAATCCAGTTTCAGTAAGATGACGGTGCTTTCGTTCAGCTCTACCGTTCTGCTGAGGTGTGTAAGGACAAGACATGCGATGATAAGTACCATTTGTGTTAAAGAAAGATTTGACACGGCCATTTGTAAATTTAGTGCCTCCATCTGACTGAAAGGTTTTGACTTTGCATGTAAATTGAGTTTGAACCAAAGTAACAAAGCTTTCAAGCATGTTATAAAAATCGGATTTTTTCTTTAATGGATAAAACCATGTAAACCTAGAATAATCATCAGCAAATATTGCATAGTAACGAAAACCATCCACAGAATCAACAGGTGACGGACCCCATAAATCACAATGAACCAAATCTAAAACATGCAAAGAACGTTGTAAGTTTAGATCAAAAGACAAGCGTTTACTCTTGGATAATTGACAAGAGGAACATGTGTTCGGTTTAGGTAAAAGAGACGTAGTGAATAAACAACCAGTCTTATTTAAAACAGAAATAACTTCATAAGATACATGACCTAAACGACTATGCCAAAGTTCAAAAGAAGCTTGTAGGCGTCTCGACGAAAGTTTTGCCAAAAAAGCTTGTTTACCATGCTCTAAAACATAAAGTCCATGTTTACGCCTGCCTTGAGCTAACGTCTCCTTTGAGTGCCGATTCTGAATAAGAAATGAAGGATTAGAAAATAAAACATCAACCTCATTATCTTCTGTAAGTTTGCCAACAGAGAGCAAACTTTTGGTAAGTTGCGGAACCACAAGAACATCACGCAAGGAGATGTTAGGTGAAATATGAGAATTTCCAACATGAGAAATAGAAGCTTCATGACCATTACCAAAAAAGACAGATGCATTACCAGAATAAGGAGCAGCCGTTTTGAGATTGGAGACGGAGGGAGTCATGTGCGCAGAAGCGCCTGTATCAACAAACCAATCGGGGGAGGACAGGTTGCATTGTGACTGAAACGCTTCGGCAATATTAGCATCATGAGGACGGTTGGCAAAAGTATGCAAATCGGGACGTTTGGTCGCATATTGACCTTCTGTCCGGCATAGCTGACAGTGAGGAGGTCGTCTAGTACCGCCACGACCTCTTCCACGTTGAGAATTTCCACGACTTCGACCACCACAACCCCGGTTGGATGAAGGGCTGTAGTTGGCGGTGGTGTTAAAGGCAACCGGAGCAACCGTGGAGTCATTAACAGATGTTAAAAAAAGCTCGTGACTTTCAGCTTGGGAAACAAGATCACGGAACGATGGTCGTGGAGAGATTAATCGTTGAGTTGTAGCAAAACGTTTCAAAAGTCGATCCAAGTCCACAAAGGAACCAATGAGACTTGTCATCATCATCAAGAGGATGACCAATAGCAGCAAGTTGATCACATATAGCCTTGAATTTACGAGAATAATCCATAACAGAGGAGGTACCTTTTTTTAGATGACGAATAGAATCCCGAATGGTATGTGTGCGTTCAAGAGAGTCATGCCGATACGTTGCTTCAAGGGCTTTCCAAACATCATGGGAGGTGTCATGGCCAAGAGTTTCCGCCATCGCTTCTTCCGTCAAAGAGGATTGAAGTAAGATAAGAGCTCTCTGGTCAGCGGCAATCCAAGATGCATAAGCCGGATTTGGGACTGTTTGCTCACCGGTACCAGTGGTGGGGGCGGGTTTAGGGATGGAGCCATCGACATATCCAGTGAGTTTCTGATAAGATAATAAGGGAAGCATCTGTTTACTCCAGAGAAGATAATTAGATGAAGACAATTTGATGGTGAGCATGTGGAGTATGGTAGAGAGAGGAAGAGGGGAATCATCTGTTTTGTCGGCCATGGAAAAAAGAAGCAGCGAAGAAGGAGATGAGCAGGAAAAAGAATTACCGGAAGGGTTAGATGGCTGATACCATATTAGGTTTTTAATGATCACCTTGAATGGTGAGATATTCATTAAACAATATATATACAAGGTAATACAACAAACTACCTAAGTTACATGGATTACAATAATGACAGATCCTATAAACTAGGATAAGATAAAATTAACTGTATTATAAAGTTAATCTGATAAGTACTTAGTGTAGTATTCCAAACGATATCTGGTCGACACAAACTATTTGACATTAACATAGTTGCAAAAAATGAATACATATAATAACCAGATGCTGATAGACTTGCTTCCTGAATGCCTTCTTTATATTCAGTATAATCGTCTAAGAGTCCTAGAGAGTAACACGCATCTCTAAAACTCGAACATACTTCTTCGTTTACCGTGTGAATTTTTTCAAATGATCCAGGTATTTGACTTTGTTTAATATAATCCTTAAAAATGTTTCACCAACATTAGGAAAAACATTGTGAATTCTGCTAATAAAAAATCATTTTTTCCTTGGCTCGCATTTCTACTTTTGAATTTTCCACATAAACTCTGTTGGCAATTCGACATAATTAAGTTTTGAGTTTTTTCATAAACTTCATTGCATTTCATCCAAGATAAGAACATTGAAGAAGAAATGGAAGGTTTGTTAAGGACATTGTCAATACCATCATATGCACCATATACAACTTGTTATTGAGGAAGATGGAAAAGAAGTGTAACCATAGGAGGATTCTTGTAATAAAATCATATCCAAAATTTTGCCATGATGTTTCACATATAGATAGATATATACAATCATAATATTCTTTAATTTCATATTATGCATAGTTATTATCATCTTCATTATTGGTTTATATAACAACAAATGTAGTTCTATTAGGACCCTCGATAATATATTTAAATAAATATTTAACGACGATGACTGATTGCACTGTTCAATATTAATGCGGGCCTTAGAAGCAATTTGATGTATGCAATAACATTTCTATTATCCAACTTCACACCTAACTTCTCAACCATTGTAGATATATTTTAAATAATGTTCTACTATTTTATTATATACAAAATACGTAACTATATAATATAAAGTGAAATCTATATATAGAAAATTATAGGTCATGATAATAAAATAAATGAAAAACTTGTGATCATGAAAGTACATTGCTGTTATGTTGGGCCTCACAAACAATTATTGACATGGAATATTAAGTTAATGATATTCAAAACAATGAAACAAAAGTTTGTTTATAAATGTTGATTGCTTCTTCTGTTGGGTATCAGAAACATCATTCATATTATTGGACCTAAAACTACATCCAGTTATGACAATTATATTTAGGATGAATGTTGATTGCTATTATATTGTGTATTACAAAACATCAAAACATGAGAACTATATTTAGAATGAACATTGAAAATTTAATTACTATGATAATATAATTAACGAAAAACTTTCAATCGTGAAAGTACATTGTTATTATGTTATGTCTCACAAAGATCATTGCTAATATGGATGTCGGAATAACATTTACGTATAGATGATTTTTTTTAGTGTAGCTACAAAAACATCTAGTTATGATGGTTTAATGGTACTTGTTTCTTATCAATTGTCTTATATTATATGATGCTACATTTTGAGAAACAAATAACAATATGAGTATCTCATTAAGTCGTTAAGAAACAAATAATGTGTTAAGAACATGAAAATTATGTTTAGGATGAACTTGGAAATTTTAATTACTATGATAATAAAATAAATGAAATAATTTTATTCCTGAAAGTACATTCTCTTATGTTGGGCCTCACAAACAATCATTGGCATGGAATTTGTACTTAAATGATATCGGAAATAATTAAATTATTTCTTTATGAATGTTGATTGCTTATTCTATTGGGTATCACAAAACAAATAATCAATATGATAATCTAATTAATGAAAAACTCTTGATCATGAAAGAAAAGTTTAGAAGTAGGAGTAGGATAGATTTGCCGTTCAAAAAAAAAAATGAAAGAAATTGCTATTCTGTTACGTCTTACAAAATATCATTGTTATTACATATGTTAGAATACCATTTACTTATTAACATACTTTTCTTTCAGTATAGGCGCAAAAACATTTGGTTATGATGGTTAACGGTAATTGTGTCTTATTGATTGTCTTATATTCTATGATGCTACATTTTGAAAAATAAATGACACTCTAACTAATTAAGCGGTTAATAAACAAATAACATCTTTAGAACATGGAAATTATGTTTAAGATGAACTTCGAAAATTTAATTACTATGATAATCAAATAAATAAAAGAATTTTGTTCATGAAAGTACATTGCCATTTTTTGGGTCTCGCAAACAATTATTGATATTAGCATGAATTATATTTACCTGAAAATATGATAAAAATTTGAAAACAAAACCATTAAACTAAGAAACAAAGATTACAAAATTTTAAACATGATTACCAATAATGGAAATTTCTAAATAGTGACCACTTATACATAAATGGTTTCGATTTAATAAAAATTGTTAATAGAAATACCGAGAATAACATACATATACAAACAATAAAAACAAAAATAAACAATTTGTTTAAATAAATCATTGTAATCATCCTTCAGAAGAGCAGGTTCATTAATAAGACTAATTTTGTAGGAATCATTTAATCTGTAGTGAAAGAAAGAAAGAAATCAGTAATCATGTTTCTTAGAAAAAGTGAATCTATACTTTAGTAACAACAAATTTATAATAATTTTAACAAACTAATTATATGATTACATAAATAACTTAAATGCAAAATTATTTCAAACAATGTAAAGAATATGATTCCAGACCAAAACATTTTAAACAGTTAAAGACATAGATCAAAAGAAAATTACAATGATAAAACTTATTCAAATACTGAAAGTTCAATGCTGCAATAGATACGAAATATAATGTTCATTTTTAAAGTAGAAAAAAATTAACAAATTGTATAATGTAATGTTGGAAACTTACAAGGCAAATACGGATCATTAGACTTATGCAAATACAGAATCTGATAATAATGAATTAATGAAACGCAATTAATTATAAAAATCATAAACACACAAAGAAAGTACCATACATCGTTAATAATTAATGTCATAATCAAACCAAATATATAATCAGAAATGAAAACAAATTTACAATTATTAGACTTATGCTCATACCGAAAGTTCAATAGGGTAATAGATAACAATATAAAAAGTTTAATTGCTAAAATTGATAAAACATCAGAAGTTGTATAATGTAATTATTCTAACTTACCATATAGCCACAATGAATAGAAATTCAAGTAAAACAACTATAAAGAAGAAAATAATTCAGAATAAAGCAATCATATATCAAAAGTGATTACCTATCAAAAGTGATTACCTATTTATAGATCATTCCAATTAAAGAATGATGAATGAATAATACTACATTTAGAATCTGGATTTGATGTATATATAATAAATTTTGAATCATAGTAAAATCTTTTCAAATATGGATTTGAATAGACTTCATGATATCAATGAATTGTTACCCCGATTATAGAAAATTACATGGAAACAATCCAATTCAAAGTTAATTATTTAATATAAGTATAGTTAAGAGAAAAATTAAAGAATGACATTAGATTCTACGTGATATTTGAGTGCTAATAGGTTTACATGTGACAAATGTGCTAATAAGATGACATGTGACGTTCGAGTTACTACTTTATCATATAATGTATGAATATATATATATATATATATATATATATATATATATATATATATATATATATAGATGTAGGTTCAAATACATTTGCTAAATACTGTGAGATTGTAGGACTAATTGTGGTCCACTTATTTACAAGGGGTATAGTTGTAAATTTATCTCTCTCTCTCTCTCCTCTTCTCCCCTTCTTAAATGCGAACATCTATCCCAAACCCTACTTAAAATCACTGATCGATGCCTTATACCGTCGTCGTTGTCACCGGAATCCACCACCCCCATCGGCGGTGGTCTTTTTGACACAACAAAATCCGGCAGCCGCGAGTTTGTTGAAATATACAATCGTTGTCGGAATCCACGATCGTTGCCGGCGGGGTTTGCTAAAATATACGATCGTCATCGTCGTCACCGGAATCCACCACCGTTGTTGACGATGGGTTTTTTACACAACGGAAACCCTCGCAAAAAAAAAAAAAAAACATTGCGTGTAGCTGCTTGTGGGAATAGGAAGATGGTGTCGATATCAGCAATTGGGGATTTACACATCCCAAAAAGCCACTGATATACCTGCCAAGTTCAAATCTATATTTGTTCTTTAAAAGATCCAACACATCATTTGCATCGATAATCTGTTTATTAAAGTAAGTAATCATTCATCCATTCAATGTCTTATTACAAACTTACAATTAAGAAATTATCCAAACGTGATTTCTTGTTTGAGTATATCTCCGCCTTTGTTTTCTTCTGGGTTTTGGAAAGGCATTCTCAGAGAATGATGATGAATGTCTATGAGAATGCAGTAGCATTTGTTCACGTTCATGAGAATGGTTCACGTTCATTCTCAGAGAATAGGGCATTCTCAGAGAATGGAGCATTCTTAGAGAATGAGGATGAATGTCTATGAGAATGCAGTAGCATTCCTTCACGTTCACGTTCATTCTCAGAGAATGGGGCATTCTCAGAGAATGAGGCTTTCCATATAGCAGTTCGCATTCCTCTGTAAACATATATAATCAGTCCATTCTCCAAGAATAGACTTTGAAAACTCTTACGCTACAATTTTTTTACGTCAACACCAAATTTACAAGTTCATTCTATGATAATCAATATGTGGAATTCCAGAGTCCCGTTCCCGACCAACAGTGTCGCCGACGACCATCTCTGTCGCCTCCGGCAGCCGCAAACGGCGTCAAAAACCACCACCGCATCGTGTCCGTGATTCTAGCATGCGTATCTTACATTCCGTTGTTATAGGTTTTGGGGATTTTTACTGTTTTACCCTTAACCGAGTTTTTTCATTTAAAGACACGCGCATTCTGTGATTTTCATTTAAAAATGTCATTTATTCACAGCCATTGATTTTATTGATCTAATGGTCCATGTTGGGTCCTACAATCACACTATATTTAAGAATTGTATTTAATACTAACTCTATATATATATATATATATATATATATATATATATATATATATATATATATATATGTGTGTGTGTGTGTTATGGGTTTTAACATCGGAATCACATGTTGCCGCCATTAGAAAATGTAAACTTTCATCAATTCCATACCATTTTGTTATGTTTAATGACTTTTGAAATATATATTAATTTAAAATTATAATATGATATTGAGAAAAAGAGAAATAAGACAAATTTTATAAACTAATTTGCAAAAATCTCAAACATCTGGGAAAATCTCATGGACCACGAAAAGTCGAAAATCTCCAAATAGGCTGCGAAAATCCTATATGAGTTGCGAAAATCTTGGTTATGGGCCGGGATTTTGGCTTGAAATGGCCCCCTGTTTAATGTATAAAAATATTTTTTTCTCATTTTTCATACTATATTTTTCACAAATTGGAAGGAAATTTGACACTTCGTTTTTATTTCTTCTTTTTATAATTTATTTCGCACGTTTTAATTCGTTTCTAGCATAATTTGCATGCAAATTTTGTATTTTTATATTTTTATCATTCGTGGATACTACTAGCTGGAGCAAGATGAATATTGCATAGATGGAACGAAGAAAAATTAGCGAGCGTGGAATTTTTAGATGCTTGGATAACTATCGGGCTTGGATTTGGAGCAAGATAATGGACCAAAAGAGAATAAACGGGCTAATGTGGGCTTACCTAGCTCAAAAGGTGGTCAAACATGGTAAAAAACCGGGTTTAGACCAAAGAAGATTGAGACAAGACCCACTTTTGGCGAGCTGGACCGGATCAGGCACGATCTAGGCTTACAACGATTTTGCGGGACCCGCGAGGGCGTTTGCACTATGCTTGCGCGACCCGCGCAAATGGTCCTTAGAGACATTTTTGTCATTTCAAGCTAGGGACTGCTATAAGTGGAATGAGGAAATGGTTTTGGAGCATCTGTTTCATTAGAATTTTGTGAAGAACAAGTTGGGGAGCTTGGGAGAAGATTTCTTGAAGCTTTATTCATCATTTTCTTCACTTGGGTTTGCATTATTTTGCTACATTTGATGTTTGGTACATTTACACTTCTCATGTTTGTTCTAGCCATGATTGGCTAGACTTTCATTATCAATATTGGGTGAATTCTTGAACAACTAGTTAAGTTTGGAGAAGTTTATGAGTATTTGATTCCCAAATCTATGAATGCAACTTTGTTTACATGCTTAAATTGTTATTGTGTTCTTATTAATGATATTGAATGCTTGTATAATTATTCTCATTTGTTTTCTAAATTACGTATTTGATTTCTTAAACAAATTAGTGACAAATGATTTTTGTGGATGCTTATATTCATTTTTAAAATCATGGAGTTGTGTTCTTCAAGGAGAAATGTAAGCTTTTTGATTTTCTTTGAGCTTGGTGATTCGTAAATCTATACTGCTGGTCAAATTACTTAAGTTGGATGCTTATGTGACTTTTGGTTTTGATTAAGAGGATTATTAAGAGATTTTCTAAAATCCATACAATTAAGAAGAGTCTAGGTGTTTCAAGCTTTTGAGACACTATAGTCAAGTTAGATTAAGTCAACTACATCGCACCATAATCTTTGATGATAAACTAACTAGTTGGAATTGTGATGAAATCTCAATATTGATTGTTTCTTTAAACTTAATTCTCTTTGTCAATATTTAATTATTTATCGTTTTCCCTTTTCAATTAAAACAAGCAAAACCCCCTTTTTATTTTATAATGTTCAAAAATATATATCTTTTCTAATTGATCGCATAGTTTTACAAACCGAACCAATATCCGTGGATACGATCCTTTTACCGTTATATGTATATTTGTGTACTAGAAATATGATTTTTTTTTGCCTCGACAACCACCAAAATATCTATTAATAATATATCACAAGACAACCAAATATACCTGAAATGATATTTATTGACATCTTTACGTTATTAAGTATTAACATTTAATAAAACCGTAAAAAATATACATTTTATTAGATTTTCTAGTCAATCTTAGATTATCACCAGTAATCATCTTCTAATATCTAAGATTTTTTCACAAATTTTAGATTTTTTCTAGTAATCACATGCCAAAATCTATAATTTTCGCAGGTTATCATCTGCTAAAATCCGAAATTTTTGCAGGTGCTCATCTACGATATTTTTTTGTTTTTTTTTTAAATTGGATTTAGCATCCATTTTTTTTCACATGGCTAGATTTTTGTAGATGGTCGTTCGTAAAAATTCTAAAAAATGGCGTCGTTATAAGTTTCTCGACTTCCAAGATTTTCGCTAAATTTGTAGATTTTGGTGAAAGTTTGGGATCTATCTTGGTAAAGGCTTAAAAGGTAAATCAAAATTCTTTTGTTTTTATCATTAGTTTTAATTAAATTTGAAAATTTTATTATTTTGACTTCGTATATATATGCTGAAAATTAATAATTTAGATAACAAGATTTTATTTAATATTTCATAAATATGAAGATATTTAATTAATTTCATAAAATATTAAAATAATAATCAATAACTAAGATTTATTTAAATTAAAAATATTTCTATAAAAAAAAACAATGTGTCAAAATAGGAAAAAGTTATATAAAGTTGATATTAAAATAAAACACAACCCTAGCCTAGGCATTACCGTTAAGTTTCACGTACCCCCCACCCTCACCCTAGACAGTGGGGGCAACCTCCATCAACTCTTATCCACCCACCACCACCTCTACCCGCACCGATCTTCACTCTAATTTGTGGTCTGTGTGGTGTCAATTTGAAAAGTCAATGGGTAAGGTATGGGTTTGGTGGTGGGGTGGCCGACTACTAGTGGGGTGGACGCACGTCACACCTACCATCGCCATCCCCCATCGTCATTATCACCACCCACTCACCCACCCTTCTTCCACCCAACCCCACCCTGTTTATTTACTCCAATCCACCTCCCCCAAACCACTCCATATTAATCTTTCTTCCGATCTACCACCACCAATCCTCTCAAGGTTCATCGGAAATTAATCTTTCACGCCTCCCATCGCCGTAAAGTTTTCAAGCAAAACCCATGTCCACCCCTGTCGCCGCCGTTAAGCCAGTTCGGAAATTCCCGCCGCCGTGTTGGACGCGTGACGAGGCACTTGTGTTAATCGAGGCCTACCGTGAACGATGGTACGCCCTCCACCGCGCCTTCCTCCGAAACCCCGACTGGGATGCGGTGGCCGAGAAGGTAACGACTGCGTGCCCTGATGTTACCCCGCCGAAGACCTCCGCCCAGTGCCGTCACAAGATGGAGAAGCTCCGCCAGCGCCACCGTGCCGAGAAGCAGCGCGCGTCGTCGTTCCCCGGTGGTCGGTTTTTTTCGTCGTGGTTCTACTTTGAAGCCATGGAGGCCATGGAGAATGGACCCAGCCCCGAACCGGGTAACAATAATTCGACCAATCCAGAAATCAACAACGCAACCCCTGTTTCGGACCATCAAAGCTTGAATCCGGGTCGTGGAATCCGATTTAAACCTTCATCTGTTCAAAATTTGGTAACGTTAGCAGCTAGTTCAACCAATCGTTCCCCTGATTTCGATTCTAGGTTTTCAAATCACAATTCGTCGTACATGAACAACTGGTCAAATCAAGAAGACGATAACGACGAAGATGGGTATCTCGATGATTCCACAATCAACGAAGCCCCGATTCACCCGGGGTACAAAAATCAGAAGGGTTCTCCGTTTACCGGTGGAATTCGTATAAAACCCTCTATTTCTTCTCACCTGGAACCAGTCATCCTCAGGCCAAGAAAATTTAGCAAGGTTGTTCATGATCATGAAGTTGATGAGAATGGCGAAACATGGATTAAAGTTCCTAGAAACACAAATTCGTTTCAGGGGAACCATCAAAACGGCAACAGTTGGAACCCTAATTTGGATCAGGGGAAGAAGAGAGGGAATGGAGGGATCCAGGAGGTGGTTTCTTCGATTAAGTTATTAGGAGACGGGTTCATGAAGATGGAGAAGATGAAGATAGACATGGCTCGGGAAATTGAGAGAATGCGAATGGAAACTGAGATGAAACGAAACCAATTGATATTGGAGTCGCAGAAGCAAATTGTGGATGCGTTCTTGAAGGGTTTAATCGAGACCAGGAAGCAGCCAAGAACAGAAACAATGGCGGATTCATAGCTCCTGATAATGTGATTAGTTCTTGTCTTTAATAATGTGTCTTTTTAGTCGAGAGATTAACATAGTTTTCCTTAAACCTAGTTACATGTAAAAATATATTAAATGTTTTTGGGTTTTGTGTTTGGATTACGTTTCACCAGATGCTTATTGCAACGTGGTTATCTAATCTTGGTTCAGTCTTTTCAAATCATTGCTCTTCATGCGTAAATCTTAGCTAAAACTTGTTTCATTAATGATTATGCGAATCATAAAGAGTCCTTGCAATCTATGGTTGTTCATGATCATGAGCTCGATGACAATCAGGGATCGGAATGCTATGCATTAGAGAAAACCTAACATTCACACTACAAATATCAATCAAGGTGAATTAATACCAACAATCGACAAATTAACACGAAATATAACTTTAATGTATAGATAGTTCTTGCCAAACTCTTGCACATTATAAATCACTCTTTCTTACACACAATAAAAGGAAAAAAAAAAAAAAAAAACATGTGGAATTAAGGTTCCATGGAGGAAATGTCTCATGAAAAAGGAAACAAAATAACGTAAATATAATCTATATATTAACAAAAACTAACCGGTGAAATCAACTGAACCATAAACCAGCCATGTATACGTCTAGAAGTTGAATGAAAAAGGGGGTTCTTGCAAGGAGTCGATATTGAAGTATATGAAACAGGGGTGAGTGGATTTGCCTTGAGATCACTCTATCTTGCTGAAATATAACCTTGAGGTGTTTTGTGGTTGTACACAGGTTTGTATGAGTCACAAATTGCTTGCTCATGTAGATTTTGACACTATATCCATCGCTAGATTTGAGAAGCAGTTGAAGAAGCAACAAAACTCACAATTGAGAACGAAACATAAATGTAAGAAGCACAAAAAGAAGCAGATTGCAAAAGGGATAAACTAGTTGATTTACATCAAACTAGAAACCAACAAACAAATAAAGACGTCTTCAAAGGACGAGATTCACGTTGTTCGAGCCTTCTTGATGTAGCTAATGAACAAGAAAATCGTATGCATTACTATATGCTTGAATCATAACATATATGTTGGGGATTTTAGTGTCTCCTAGCTATTCAATGTATTAAATTTATATGAGTGTCAAAGGGAAACTAGATTATGATCTATTACAAATGAGGTGGTGTGGAATGCGTATTTGTATATGTCTAGCTACTCTTCAAGTTTTCTAAATACAAGAGTGAGAATAGAAAGATGAAGTTGGAGCTGATCTTAGTTTGCTTGAAGCAGAATTTGATCACCTTGGAGCTGGTTTTAGTCAGCTTGGGATTGACCGGTAAATCTAGACAAACAACTTGTCTGATAGCTACACTGTTAAACAACCTGAGTCGTTACAAGATATTTAAAACGTCGTAGTCATTGATGCGGTCAAAAATACTAAATTTATATCTTACAGCTCACTAGCTAGCGGCAAGTAAGGGTCGAACCGTGGAGTCCGTGGTTGGCACTTTATGTCGACAAACCAATCTATAGTGTCACTCTATAGACGGCGGATCAATAACACGTGGGAACAAACCAAAACTCAACAAAGCCGAAGTAAAACTCGGATCTGATTGCAGATTGAGAAACCGACAATAAACAGAATGATTACTTTTTATAAAACCAAAACCAAACAAATATTCAAATCCAACTACCAACTATTCAGATCTAAACTAACAGAAGCAAAAGAACTATCCAACTAATCCAAACAAAACATCGAGTAATCGACGGAAATTCCAATTGTCGAATACCTCGATACCGAGTTGATAAAACAATAGAAAACCAAGAACTAACCAAACTAACGAATGTAACTGAGAAAAATCACGAAATCAGCCTTACCCCTCCTTGATGCCCCGGGATGCCTCTAAAGTCGTACGGGGGTCCGGTATTTATAGTGGTGGAAAATCGGGGTCCCGAGGCGCAGACAGGCTCTTCCCACGGTGCAGCCCTCATCCAGATCCGGTTTTCTCGCGATTTGAAATTCTAAATCTTGACTTTTGACTTATCTGGACATTAGCGTCGCTAACATAAAGGTTAGCCGTGCTAATCTTGAATCTAGAAACTTGTTCGCGCGTTCTGGAATTCGAAAACGGAGAATCTCACCATTTGCCATATTACGTTACATATTTAGTTTATTCATTTCATGATTAGTTGGAGTGCACAAAAATTAACTTATATAATTTTGGAAAAACATAAAAGACTTGAAGAAAAAGCACAACTAAAATCAAATCCAATAAAAATCTATTATGAACCAAAAGTTTGAGAGTAAAAAATTATGAAAATTTCGGCGAAAAATGAGGTTTTGCATAATTGATACACCTGAAAAATAAGGCTATGAAGATTTGATGAAGTTTTGGTCTTGTTGATGAATGTTTGATCATTTAATGTTGTACAATGTTGATGAATGTTCGATTGATGTGGTTTCAATGATCTATAAGTGCTAAATGATGTCGAGATCGATGAATTTGGACAAGGTTAAATGATGGTTCCTATTTTGATATGAAGAATCAATTACACTGCACGAAAAATAGATGATTTTGAATGATGAATTGATGAAGAACGTTGAATTTTTTACGAAGAATATTAATTATGATGAAGAATCAGTGATTTGGATGAATCAATAAATCATTAATCTAGGAATGTATAAATAATATATTTCATTATTTTTATTTAAATAATAACCATAATTACTTATACGCCATTTTGTTTTGAATATACTATCTTATTCCCATCATTTGCGTTTATAGGAAATATTTTCTCACGTTCTCAACATTCTTTTTGTTTTCGTTTGAATATTCTAATATGTATATGTATGTGTACACACACACACATACATATATATATATATATATATATATATATATATATATATATATATATATATATATATATATATATATATATATATACACACACACACACACACACACACACACACGCACACGCACACACACACATTTGTTTTGCATAACATCTACCTTCATTTTGTTATGTTACATCTTTGTACTTTGAGAAATCTTTCAAATTATAGCAATGTAATCGAGATATAAAGCAACTTTTATTGCTACAATTTGGCAGATTATTCAATGTACTATGTCCTGATAAGAAAAAAAAATTCAAAGTACAATGCCATAATACAATAATAGTTTTTGAAAACACAATGATGTAATAGAAAAAAAGAAGAAGAAAGCAGGATGCTTTAATAAACAAATAAATTGAAGTACATAGCTATTTTCTACATATAAACTTTTTTGAAATGTTTAAACGCATAATTACATGTAAGTCCGACATCGTGTCTTATATTTCTGTATCGATTCTTGATGCTTTGCCATTTATAGATCTATGATCTCTGATGAAAAAATAATTCAACAAAATGTCCCATCTGCAAATACCAATGCAGCAAATGGATTATAAAATTAATTCATCTATATTCCAAATAGTTTCTATTGTTTCAAGCCGGTTAGTATATAACTAATTGTTGTTGAGTGACTAAATGACAAGAAGATAAACTATTATATTGTTGTACGGAATTTTAAATTTACCAAATGAGGGGATATCAATTTTAATAATAATTTTCAAATATATATATTCTTTAAATAAATTAAAGTTGGAGTCTATAAGTAAAAGATGTTATGTTGATTTTTACCCGATCGTTGTTGCCGGGCCTACGGATGGATAAAACACTAGTTTTACAAGTCACAGTAGCATTAAAGAAACCAGTGAAACCAATGAATTGAAAGTACATTATTAGCAAAGAAAAAAATATACATTCAAAGTTATCAATAAAAAAATCAATGAAACCCAATATCATGTCTTGCATAATAACATTTAAGAATTACAAACTAAATCAAATTTTGTTTTCTGGACCTGCTTTGTTTTATGTATAACACCATCTATGTATCAAGGGAATTCAGGAATCAATGTCAACATTTGGCTCAAATTATGTTCCATGCATCATTGATCAAGCGCAATATGCCATTTTTCCTGTAATAAGAGATAACTCGAATGGCCTTTTTAGTGCACATTTATTTGATGCAACATATGAGATGCAAGATGGATTAAAAGCACCGCCTACTAACTTTGAATTTCCAGAATCTGATTCTGTTTGTAGTTATCCTCTAAACAGAGAAGAAGATTAAACAATCATTATCAAAACTACCTCCGCACGAGGTATTGTTCTTATGTACTTGATATCTTTCATCTTGTTTTTTTGGGTAATTCAAAGCCTTCTTAAAGCCACCCAACTAACCAAACGGAAAATGTAAGGATTTGATAGAAATCTAAGTAAAACAACATAAAGAATTTCAAAGAGGCAATACATCGAACACGTTAGGTGCACTTACAAACCACAAAATAATTATCAATAAAGAAATAGAGACTAGATAGAAAGGAAAGGAAGAGCCGTATCAGATAATAAGTGGTGAACCGGTGAAAATGAAAGTATTCGTGCTATCTGTTGATCGAAAGAGGACAAAAAAATTTCACGCCCATTTATTTCATAAAAAATTTGCACAAAAGTCAATTAAACCACATATAATACAGATTTTTAATAACAGTACTCGCCATTGCAGGAAATGCAAGTCTTGATAGCCCGGATTTCAAGCTCAGCCCCCATTAGTGTCAATCTCCGACGTGTAGGTTGGGAATACTTGGGGTAGAACCAACTGCAAATTCGACAGATCCTTTTATTTTGTTTGTAACCACAAGTTTAGGCTTCTAAAATGAACTCAAGCTAGAAAATTCAGTTCGACTAAATTTACAGATCGTGACCAAGTCCATGCAAGTTTTTTGGAATATGCTTCGGGAATAACTTTCATGGAGGTCAAAACATATGGCAGGTTGACACTTGTAACAACTGGATGGAAAATGGGAGCTATGATAAGGTCTAAAAGCATTTATCTCTAAACCTTTCTTTCTTCTAACTTTAGGGAGGGATCCAGATTCATTGGATCTTGTTATCTCTGTTTATGTGTCGACCAAATCGACCTCAAATCCCTTACAAGACCCAATACAAACATCAGAAATTATCATTGATGCTGGATTACTTAAATTTGAAATATCATCTGAGTACTAATGAGTTGAAGTCCAATAAGGGCAATACGAAGCAAACCCAGGAATCTAAATCGTCTATCAACGCATATGCTCTTTCGTGAAATCCACTTATCTATGAACAGAATCCACTACACCTTCGGGTATCCTCTCACATCCTACGTACATTTCTGAAAATCTTCACCCTCCCCTTTTAATCTGGCTTCAATATGATCGGAGAAGATGGTGACGATGTTTTGCAGGGAAATTTTTTTCTCGAAAAATGTTGTTGTAGATAGACTCTGAATCAATAAGGTAACATCATTGTATTCTTTTAGGCTAGAATGGCCAAGGAACATGGTATATCACCAAAATATCATCAGTTAGAAGCAAGGAAGAATCATGTGACATGGATCTTATCCGTGAGTGGACTCTGCATTTTCTTCTACGTTTTGGGAGCTTGGCAGAGCAATATGGCCCCCACATTCCACACCGAAATCGCCAACAGAGTTGGATGTGAAAACGCATCTAACAAACTCCCTGATTCATCATCATCATCTATGCCATTGGATTTTGAAAGCCATCATCAGTTAGTGATGGAAGATACACAAGAGATACAGATGTTCCCAGAATGCAGTATGTCCTACAGCGAATACACTCCATGCCAAGACAGAGATAGAGGAAGGAAATTCGATCGAGATATGTTAAAGTACAGAGAGAGGCATTGTCCCAGTAAAGAAGAACTCCTTCGTTGCCTCATACCTGCACCACCAAAGTACAAGCTCCCCTTCAAATGGCCACAGAGCCGAAATTATGCGTGGTTCAACAACATTCCTCACAAAGAGCTTAGCATTGAAAAAGGCCTGCAAAACTGGATTAAAGTTGAAGGTGACCGGTTTAGATTTCCAGGTGGCGGTACTATGTTCCCACGTGGAGCTGATGCTTACATTGATGATATCAATCAACTCATCCCTCTCACTAATGGAACCATCCGGACTGCAGTCGATACTGGGTGTGGAGTAAGTATTACTTTATCTCAACATCTTAAATCATCAGATTATAACGAATTGCAATGGAATCCAAATCCGTTGCTAAAACCCAAACACGAGTGTAATCATATTGCTTATGTTCGTTGTGTCAAGGTTGCAAGTTGGGGGGCATACCTGCTCAAGAGAGACATAATAGCGATGTCTTTTGCACCAAAGGACACACACGAAGCCCAAGTATGGTTCGCATTAGAACGTGGAGTTCCTGCTGTTCTTGGGATAATGGGATCGCAAAGGCTTCCATATCCCGCTAGGGCATTCGACATGGCTCATTGCTCTCGCTGCCTGATTCCATGGAGTAAATACGGTAAGATTATAAATACACAGTTTCCGAAATTAATTATATCTAATTCTTCACCATTGATGTGCAGATGGATTATATTTAATCGAAGTGGATAGAATTCTAAGGCCCGGTGGTTACTGGATCCTTTCCGGACCTCCTATCCGGTGGAAAGACTACTCACGTGGTTGGGAAAGAAGTAAAGAAGATTTGAAAGACGAACAAGATAGTATCGAGGACGTTGCAAAACGTCTATGCTGGAAAAAGGTGATAGAAAAAGACGATCTTGCTGTGTGGCAAAAACCCATAAACCACATTGATTGTATCCAAAGCGGAAAAGCACATCACAAACCACATATGTGCAAATGGGGAAATCCCGATGAAGCTTGGTACGTAGTCCACTACTCCTAGTTTCCTTTCTCAACCTTAATTATATATCTACAAAGTTTCGTAACATTCTTTTAACATATTTTTTAATGGTTTAAGGTACAAAGAGCTCGAAGGTTGCATTACCCCCATGCCGGAGGTAAGCAACCCGGATGAAGTTTCCGGTGGGGCCCTCAAGCAATGGCCGGAACGGGCGTGGGTTGTTCCTCCTAGAATAAGCAACAACATGGTAACAGGTATCACGGTGGAGAAATTTCACGAGGATAATAAACTTTGGGAAGATAGGGTTTCGCATTATAAAAGCATTATTGCTGCTCTACCTCAAGGGCGATATCGTAATATCATGGACATGAATGCTTACATCGGTGGATTTGCTGCAGCGGTGATGAAATATCCGGTGTGGGTAATGAACGTGGTTCCGGTGATCAATTCACAGCCTGACACATTAGGTGTGGTTTATGAACGAGGATTCATCGGGATTTATCATGATTGGTGTGAGGCGTTCTCGACATACCCACGGACATATGATTTCATCCATGCAGGTGGTGTGTTCAGTATGTATCAACATAGGTATAATGAAAGCGATCTTTTTGCATGTTTTTTGGTTATGAATTTAATTATCATGATGATTATACGATCATGGTGTTTATTGGTTACAATATAGGTGTGACATTACGGATATTCTACTGGAAATGGATAGAATCTTGAGACCTGAAGGGACTGTTGTGTTCAGAGATGAGGCCAATGTGATTGAGAAGATTAAAAGGATAGCAGAAGGTATGAGATGGAATACCAAGACTGTTGACCAGGAAAGTGGACCATTTGACTCGGAAAAGATTCTGGTTGCTGTTAAGAGTTACTGGACCGGTGAAGATAAAAACGACCAACATGATTCTAAATTGGACTAGGAAAGGGTTGCAGGCTGAGTTCTAACTTTGGGATCTTATGTATTGTTTGTAGGTAGGAAAATGTAATTTAAGTTGCTTTGAATGTATTTCGTAGACGTCTCTAGTTTTGTGGTTGTCTTAAAACGGCAACGTTCCGGACATGGAAGGGCGAATAATCAAACGAGTCCAAAAAAGAAACACTGGGCTGACGAACCGACCCCGCCAGAGAACAAATCGGCCACCCTTGGTTCTAAATGAGCCTTTTTTTTGGCCAAATTTTGAAGGTGCAATTTTGGTTACATTTTGAGTAATTTTGGGTTATTTTGCCCATGAATTTTTAAGCTATTTTGGGTTTGTATTTCCCATTATTATTGGGGTTTTAGACTTTTAGTATTCATTTATTAGTTGATTCTTTCATTATTGAATTAGGAGTCATATAAAGGTAGATGTATTTTGACTTCTTTAAATATGTGAGGTTTTTTAAATTTATTGAAATTAGAGGTCGATTGTTAAAGAATCGATGTTTTTGTAAGATTTCAAAGCGTGTCGACCTTCTTTGTGGATTTTTTTCGTTCCTTTTAAATTCCACTCCATTAGATAACGCTACTAGAAAGAAAAAAAAAACATTTTCTGACGGTAGTTTTTTGTCGTAAGTCAGTCGCTGAACAAATTTACCAACACAATATTACGTCAGAAATGGCCTCATGGGTAATTTTTAACAGCAATTTTCCGATAGAATCATATTACCGGCAGAATACCGACAACCAATTTTTGCCGACGGAAAAGTGTTTGACCCGAATTGATTTTTTCTGACTGATTACCGATGGAATTTTGTTGACCCGAATTGATTTTTTCTGACTAATCCGTCTAAATAAAACAGTAATTTTTTTTTAAATCCAATGTTTTTGTACCGATTCCGGAAAAAACCCTGATACATTAAACCTAAAATAATATAAATATTCAACCACAATAAACATTAAATTCAAATAAAATTACAAATCCGTTGCTAAGTGTTTAAAACATAAAATTATTATATAAATGAATTGCAAGGGGTTCTAGAAGGTTTGATGGGGGTAGGGGGTTTTCCGTTTTTAAGGGGGGTGTGTTTGTTTTCACGAATCAGGTTCTTCCAGGTTTCTTCCACCGCCGTCTCTCATCACGACACCTCTACTCATTCGTCTTCCTTCTTTGCCCAAGATGCACTGAAGATTGCCAAATCTCACTCTTCCTTCGCCGATAGTATTCCTCAGCTTTCCTTCCACCTCCCCTTGCGCTTCGTCCACCTCATGCTTCCTCCGATTCTTCCCCATTCGCCACACCTCCTGTCTGCTTTTCACCATGCGATCCGCCATCTGTTTCTTTACACTATCCATCGCTTTTGCTTCCACCAAAAAACCCACGAGCTTCAGAGACACATACTCTCACAAGAGAAAGACTGATAGAGAAAGAGATGAACGAGTGAGTAAAGCGGCAAACCAGCAATTCGATTTCTCTCATCCTCAATAAACTCTCCTGGTACAGGGAGTGGGAGCAAGGAGGTAATAGTTTCCCTTTTGCCTTCTCATTTTCATCAAACAGTCCAAGTTTCTTAGGGTTTTTTCCATAGAGTTTGAATGCTGATTACTATTACTTTCCCTTAAAATTACTCATCCAATCTTATGAACGAACTTTCTCCGTTTTAGAACTTGATTATTTGCTACATTATCATCATATTCCGTTGCTCATGGAACGAAGTCGAGCGTTTCGAAACCTCAATTTCTGATTGAGTTTTCGAAAAGAGTGACGAGCAGTACTCTGTTGTTAATATCAAATGGTTGACTGCTAAAGAAATTCCGATGTTGTGCAGATATTCCTGGGATCGTTTTCAATTGCCCGCCGGAAAATATTAGCTGAAATGAGATACGAGTTCACACTGATGCCTGATGGTATTGCTTTGTCAAATTACAAACACCGACATACATGTAGAATATCTATCATTCAACTCTTTTCACTATTTAGTCTGCAGACATAAACGAGAAAAACATCATAACCGAAAAGCCAGAAGAGTTGGTGATGGCTCTAGCAAAGGCAAAGGTAGGTTTCTATTAAAACACCATCACAATGACATATTGTTGTCAAATTTTCAAATCTAATCTTTTTAATTATAATTTTCATGTAGCAGTTGCAATCATCTATTTATATTCTCTATGTTATGATGTGTACCAGGCTGATGCCGTTGTATCCAAGCTTCAAACGAGTGATGATCAGAAGAAGGATGTGAAACCAAGTATTCTAATCGCATCTGATACAGTATGTATCTCTCTTAAATTGAATCATCTGAAGAGTACCAAATAGCCTTATATTGCAATCCTCAGAGAAGCAGATCTGAAGAGTACCAAATAGTCGTTCCGTCAACCAATCGATTAAGAATTGTACTGTAGTTGAAGCATACGCATTCTCTATATTCGTATTTCATTCATTTATTGTTTGATTAAACCTAAAATAATTTAGGAGATTTGTGGTTTTGATGGGTTAATTTCTTTGATTTTCACCTGTTCCGGTAACCACCGATTCAGAACTGGATAATAGTTGAAGTGTATGCGTACCCTGACATCAAAATTGAGTTTGTGTTTTTAGATTAGATGTATACTAAGACCCATGTTGCTATATTTCATTCAACGTACTGTTATATCAACGTTGATCTGTTACTTTCTATTTTGTAATTATCATTTGATCTTCATTTTCTATCTCTTTAGAGATTTGTTCAGTTTTGAATTTCTGTATCTTATATTTACTTCACTTGCGTGATTACTTGTATTGCTTCAGAATTGCAGCAGTGGGTTGACCTCTATCAACAGGAGACTTGACAATCGTATGAATTTTGTCAGACAATATTCAAAGTCACAAGCTAAATACATGAGGTAGGTTTCAAAAGAACAGGTCTTTAATTTCCCCTTCATTACCTTAATTCTTTTATCCAAAAATACCATTTAATATTACTTTTTATGTTAAAACATACTGAAAATTTCTCCCCTCTAACTTTTAATAACTAATAAACAGGGGTCCTCTGAACTTGTGCCACCTATGTTTTCTTAGCCAGCCTCCATTAATTCAAATGTTCCTAATGTTTGAGAAATTCTATACGCTGTTAAAGATTACAGTTTACCTTCTTCTCAACCACCAAAATTTGCAAGAACAACAGTAGAAACAGATGTACCAATGAAATTCATCCCCTATAACAACACACATGCTACTAAAAGTAATCAAATTTGTCACATGTCATGTTTTTATTCTGTCATGTCATGTCCATGATGATATTTGATATGGTACAGGAGTTGAGAGAAAGCAATCCCCAAGGATGGACGTGGCGGAATCTGGAGGAAAATATATTTTGCTTATAGAATTCCCAGGTGTCAGTAAAGACGGCATAAGAGTTGAAGTTAATAATACAACGTAAGGTTAATAATACTTCTATTTTATGTCTTATTTTATATTTTTAATGATTGCCGACATATTTGTTGGCAGTCTGACTGTACAAACAACCAAGGGAAGGACCGTTGTGTGCTCTTTAAGTGACGGTACGAGGTCAGCGTACCACAAAAGAGAGATTCTAGAAGGCCCGTTTGAGGCCGTGTGGCCACTACCCTTCGATGTGAATTCAGATTCCGTCTCAGCTGAATTTTTGTAAGTCGCGACTTTGGATTTGTGGATTCCGGCAGAATTGGAATTGGAGATTCCATTCCATGGTTTGTTTGGTTTCCAAATGGACAGAATTCAATTCCGCCAGATCCCTTCAAATTCTATGTCTAACGAATTTCAACATTCCTTCAAATACGTGACATAATATTACTGTTTGGAAACCGATTCCATTGGATTCCGATTCCTTTAACGGATTCCATTCATTTGCGTTTTGAATTTTTTTATAGTTATATTAAATTTATCAGTTATAATTGAACTTTCATATAGTTATCATATTTGTTAATGCGATATACGTTCATAACTTCTTTTGTTTGAAAATTAATAGAATAATAAACATGCGGCAAAAACTAATTAATATGTGTATCAAGTTTCAGTCAAGCCCGTGCGAAGCACGGGCTCAATCTAGTTAAGTATTATTTGGTGGATTACCAAGTGGAGTGAAATATTTCATAAAGGCCGCCATTTATTGTTACATTTGAGATTGGTGTTCCATTTGAGTTTGGATCCATTGCATCTCCCTTACCAATGAGTTGAGTTTATTGATTGGGAAGTGATCCGTACACAACAATTTTTCTCCATACACAACAATGCATGCTTTAAGGATGTTGTGCATTATGCATAAAAATATTAAATTATTGTGTATGGAGAAAAATTATTGTGTACGAATCACTTCCCTTATTGATTTGTCTCGATGACTTTTTCCAAGCTTTGAACTTTTTCTTGCAACTTTATTCCTTAAAAATGGTAGGACAAGCATATATAGTTAGAAATATCCATAATAGCAACATACATCATTATAACAACACACTTTACTTTACTTTATTAAAACAACACACTTTACTTTTTATCCATTATATCATTGTACTTTACATTTAAAATCCATGATAACAACATACTTTGTTTTTTCATCCATCTTAGCAATTTACCTTAAATTTACTATCCATAATAGCAACATACTTTATTTTTAATCCATTATAGCATTGTACTTTACATTTACAATCCATACTAGCAATGTATTTTACCTTACTATCCCTAATAGAAACATAGTTTAATTTTCATTCATAATAGCAACATAATTTAATTTTACTATCCATAATAGCAATATACTTTATTTTTTCCTTATAATACATAAAGCATTTATTGAATAAGGCATAACTCCTTTTGCGAATGTGCATAGTTGAGGATGAAGCAATCTAGGAAGAATGTCTCCCCAACACTCCAAAATGAAGATATAAGGATCATATCCCATACATAGAATACTTTTCCATGGCAGTACCATCGAAAACGCCAAGCACCTAAACCTAATTTAATATGGCGCTTGGCATTCCCGACGTCACCTCTTATATATCTCAATGACAACTCACAACTATCAGGGGGTGTTACAGTTCTTTTTCCCCCTAAGGGCCCTTTTTCACCAAATGTCTGTGTATTCCTGTAACAAGAAAAAGACTGTGTGTATGATAATATAATTAGGAATAAAATCAACAAAATACACAATAACGTATTAGATCTCTTATACTACACAAACACCACCACATGGACTCGGGTATATAATTGGGATGGTAATCATATACGATTAACATGCAATCCGATATATTTGTGATTAATTGTCGATGATTTGTTGCCAATATTGTTGATGCTTTCCTAACATCCCGCATTTGATCTCTATAAACACATTCCCCAAACCCTGAAATATGGTCTCCTCCTCACGTGGATCCCACTCGTACAAGGTCTGTAAAAACAATAATTCAAGTTAAATATGCAAAGAAAAACAAATAAGTATAAGATATACAAATAAATAATTCATATATTACCTCAAAACGCCTAAACATCTGTCTGACAACTTTATACAGGATTTTAATATAACTAGGCCATGGCTAATCCAAACCCACCCAAATAACTTCAAGATCGCCCAATGTATCTCTTTTCCAAACCTAGAATATTGAATATAACATCACTAATCATAAATTTAAATGATAAAAAGACTACTTATCCCCTGTCTGTAGATAAACGGCTTCGCAGAGCCATGTGAATCTCCGGTGATAGATTCGGCCTGTGTAGGTACGCCAAATGAGTGTTGCGACGTGTGAATCTGCTCAGAGCCATCCTCCTAAAAGTAATTGTCAATATGCTCCTTGTCACGCCAGCACACGCCTACCATATCTGCAATGAGAATAGTGGGTATTGTTACATGATCAACGACACCCCTGCAACTCTCAACCCTATCTTTTTGGCCAACGATGCAAGTGAAGTACGAGAGCGTCCAGCAACACTAGCAACACTAGAGTCAGGTGATGACCATGATGTCGATAAATAACCATTCATAGAAAGGACCCATATCTGGACTCCTTATGACTTGTTGCATTTAATAGAACAAGAATGGATAAATATATAATATAAGATTGATAAGCCCTGTGATCAAAAATAATTTAAATGAACATACGATATCATAAATCAAAAAAAAAATTTTGAAGGTTCACAACAAGAAAAAATGCTCCTAACATTCATCCCCATCTCGATATACCATATCATAAATCACAAAAAATTTAAAGCGAAAGAAAAACAATGCTCCTAACATCGTTGTCAAAATAATGCATATCGTTTTCATCTTCATCTTCAAATTATCCTTCTTCATGTTCTTTCTCTTTAGATCCCTCACCCTCCTCATCAGAGTCCCAAGTGTAAGCTGCCTGAATTTTGGATTAAAGTGCACCGGAGAACATGATCGAGTATGGAAAATTGGAATTTTAGGGGTCTCGCTAGGGCAACCCTAGAAGCCATACAACCTAGAAGGATAGAATAATTTGTCAGATGGCTCAACAAGAACAAGCAAGCGACAAGACAACCCAAGCTGCCTAGTCTTGTCAGATTTTCAAGCCGCCTGGCGATCTTCCAAAAAATATGCTATTAACTATTTCTAAGCCAAAATTTTGTTAATCTTATCCATTTTTAGATGTATGAATATAAGTTTTTAGATTTTGTCAATTTTGGAACTCTCTTAAGATCTTAGAGATCCATATTCTCTCCAGTAACTGTGCTTTCTTTTTGTGTCTGAATTAGAAAGTGCCTTTGGTGGATTATCCCAAGATTGGATTTCATGCAACTCAACATAAAGTTGAAATATCAATAACTGAAAGTGAACTTACATGATTCATCAGTATCCATGAAACCAGATTATTGTTTGCCAAACCGATCATGTTTCCATACCCAGTTTTTAACAATAAATAGTATTCATAGTTATGTTTAAATGAGATAAAATTGAAAGATAATAGTTAAAAAAAGTTAGGAGGGGGGGGGGGTATTCAATAGTGTTGAGAGGTTCCATTCTTATAATTCCGGAAATTGTTGGTGAGTTTTTTTTTGGGTAAAGAGGGCGGCACCTCTGGCAAATTTTATGAATAAAAAGAATAAAAACAATATAAGGCTGGGGACTCCCCACCTAAAAAACAGAAAATCCATCGGGACAGGCCCCAACGGACAACAAGGCTAAACTAGGAACCAAAACAAGAGATGGAACCAGAAGCAAACAAGAACATAAAGGAAAGCAACCTGCAAAACAAACAAACCATACAAGCAGAGAAAAATAGCAAAGCGTAGAGGAAGAAAGTTAAGGGAGGGTCCATATAGTTTTAGCCAAATCAACATTAGTGCAAGTTTTCATAGATAGACTCAGCAGTCTACAGCGGATATCATCCTTAACACTATTCACGACAGCATGATGAGATCTTTTTGTATTTTTAAAAATGCATGAATTTCTTTCCCGCCAAATGTGGTAAACAGCTCCAGCAAGAACAAGTCTTCTAATGATGGACCAAATGTTCTTGTTCTTAGAAATGGGGTTGAGTTGATTAATGATATCAGACCAGCTATCCGTGGAGAAGGAGAGATTCATGACATGATGGAGTTCATGCCAAACCAAAGAAGTGAAAGAACAATCAAAGAAGAGATGGGAAAGGGAATCCGGACAATCCCCGCAAAACGCACAAATGAGTTTGGAGTTAGTGTCCCAGATTTTGATTTTATCATGAGTCTTAAGACGATTTTTAAGAGCAACCCAAAGAATGAAAGCATGTCTGGGGATATTCTGGGAGAACCAAACAAGATGAAACCAATAGACCGGTTGGTGATAGGGGCGAATAGACTGCCAAACAGATCGAACAGAGAAAGGAGAGAGCTGACCATCTCTAGATCTCCAAAGGAGTTTATCAGGGACGGACGTGGAAAGAGTATGAGGGTTATGAGAAAGAAGAGCAGAATGGGAGTCCCTCCAACTATGCGGGCGAACCCAAGATCCGTTAAGGATCAGGTCAGCAACCTTAGTATCAGGAGTGAAATCCGCATAATGGATGTCACGGACAGACAAGAAATTAGTAAGAGGGCCCGCAGGGTGCCAGTTATCGAACCAAGCAGAAGTAGAGCATCCATCACCTATCTGGGAAACAATATACTCTCTTATCTTATCCCGCATATCAAGGATGTTACGCCAGGCAAATCCAGAACCGTATTTTTTTGGGGCATCCCAAAAGTTACGGCCACATAAACGGTATGAGTGGATCCACTTAACCCATAGGGACTCTTTCTTGGACAGGAGTCTCCAAACATGGGAAGCCATAAGGGCAACATTCCAGATAGCAAGGTTACGGATGCCAAGACCACCATGTTCCTTAGGAAGGCAAATAGTTTTCCAGGAGACTTTAGCTTTACCTCGTTTCAACTCACCATGGCACCAGAGGAAACCTCTCATGAGCTTCTCAATATCGTTAGAGATAGATTTAGGAAGAATAAAAACAGAAGCCCAATAGATTTGAGTAGAAGAAAGAACAGAGAGGATGAGCTGGAGACGACCAGCAAAGGAAAGAGACTTGTTTTTCCAGTCATTAATCCTGCATTTGACTTTATCAACAAGGCCTTTACAGTCTTTGTGAGCAAGACGGGTGGTGATAAGAGGGACGCCAAGGTATCGGACAGGGAAAGAGCCCTCAGGAAACTTAACAATAAGGTCAATGGCAGCCCTGGTCCTCTCACCAACATTACAGTAGAAGGCTTCACTTTTCGCAGTATTAGGATGGAGGCCAGAGACCCCAGAGAACTCCTCAAGAGAATCACAGATGATTCTAACCGAAGAGCTATCACCATGACAGAAGAGAAGGAGATCATCGGCAAAGCAGAGATGGGTGATACTTTGATCATCACATTGCTTGTGGAATTTAAAAGAGTCAGAATCATGGATGTTTCTCTTGATCATAAGGTTAAGCACTTCCATGACAAGAGTGAAGAGATAAGGAGAGAGAGGGTCACCCTGCCGAAGGCCCCTTTTACTGTCGAAATATCCGTGAGTATTCCCATTGATACGATCGGGGAAACCAAACCCAAACAAGATGGTCCTCAGAAACGACCAGTCAACAGTGTCGTACGCTTTTTGAATATCAACTTTAAACGCACACCTAGGAGGGCCACGATGACGATGATAATCACGCATGAGCTCATGGACAAGAAGGATGTTGTCGGTGATCAAACGACCAGGGATGAAAGCAGACTGGTTATCATCAACCAGAGAAGAAAGATGGTTTTTGATACGATCCGCAATAATCTTGCTGATACATTTGTAAACAACGTTACAACAAGCTATAGGGCGGAAATCAGTGACTTTGGAAGGGGAATCAACTTTAGGGATGAGAACAAGGATGGTGCTGTTGAAAGACTTAAGAAGTTTTCCAGAATAGAAGAATTCCTTAACAGCCATACAAAAATCAGGACCCACAATATCCCAAGCAGACTTGAAGAACTTAGCAGAGAAACCATCAGAACCAGGAGCTTTATCATCACCCATCTGGAACAGGACACACTTAACCTCCTCATCAGTAACAGGAGTAAGCATGGCGGCAGACTGGAGGGGGGAGAGCTTATTAGAGAAGAGGGAAGAAGGATCACGAATAGCAGTGGAAGGCTGGGCAGAACCCAAGAAGGCTTGAAAGTGAGAAACAAAAAGATTAGGAAGATCATTCCCCGAGATCCAGTTTCCGAGATTATCCTGGATAGAATTAATACGATTACGAGATTTACGACTTTTAACCGCTTTGTGGAAAAAAGCCGAATTTTTATCACCCTCTCGCAGCCAGTTAACCTTAGCCTTTTGTTTGAGGAACCTCTCTTCATCCAGGCTAGCCTCATTATAAGCGAGGAGATACCTGCATTGTTCTTCACGAAGATCCTTATTGAAAGGGTCCCGATCCAAAGCAATCTGAACTCTATCAAGCTCATTACGAAGATAGATAACCTTAGAAAAGAGGTTGCCCTGTTTGCGAAGTTCTATTCCGTGGAATAGGCTTGAGAGAGAAAATTGAATACAAATGAGGATTTTGTATTATTCTTAATTGAAAGTATTTCGTAATCATTTTAATACCATAAACTGGCTTCAAATACATTCTCTTTTGCTACTATTACTGCAGTGGTATGCTTTGCAGTCACACACAAACTAATTCCTCCCGCCTTATATTAGACTTCACAATTAGTTTAATGGCAGTGAATTTTTTTGGCATATGTACAAGATAGAAGCAATGTAGTATATTTATTCTAGGCATCCCCACCGACTGTCCCGCAGTTGATGGAGAAGATTCTGACCATAATATTAAAAATATTGATTACTGGTTTTAATCTTCAAAAAGGCCCTTAAGGAGATGGTAGACTCTTAACATATATAGGGTGGAGGAGACTAATTCTAATTGATATGGGACGTCGACAATTTATGTGGTTGTAACTTTACATCTAATATGTTGCATCGGAATACATGTAATTTGGAAGTTTCCTGCATAGTGTATAATAATTCTAATGACTTGTGTAAAGTCTTCTACATTATGCTAATGACATCTGTTTAATAATTTCATAGAGCACAAGCATAGTGGTGGAGGTTGTTGAATCATTCTTAAAAGCAATCATTTCACATGAGTGGTGCAGCCTCCTTGATACCAAATTTGGTTATGAAGCTATGTATTATCGCAAACTCATAAATATAATATCCGATATATGATTGATTAAGTATTTAAGTGTGAGTATGAAATTAATTAATCATATTTTTATTTTATTTGCGCTTTTAATTTTCTCAGTACCATTTTTTTTGTTTTTAGTCAATGATGAAAGAAGCACTTGAACGTATTATAATCCCAAAGAGAAGGTGACGTGCAATAATGTAGCAATTCTTTATTACACCACCACCACATGTTTATAATATGCTTTTGTAATCATGATGCACAATTTTTTTTGTAAAAAGAAGTCAAAAGACTCGACTGAATAAGCCCACAAGATTACAATTCATCTTGATCTAATGTATCGGTGATTCCATGCTATGACAATAAGCCATTCAAGCTATCGATATCCTAATGAAAAGGAGGGGCTCTATAATGCATATTGTAGGTAATGTAATTGAAAGAAGATGCTTGACAAGACTAATAAAAGGACGATGAAAAGGATAAATCAATCTGATCCATAATTGAAAGCCATGATGGTTGATCGGGTCGGGTGGGCGTATTGAATAGTGGTTCAAGGGTCCAATACTTGTGAGGGGATGGACATGGATGTATGTGGTGGTGAAGTCAAAACTTTCCGACAGGATGTTGGTATGGGATGGAGGTGGGGTTGTTTTTTTTAGATCGGAGGAAATATGACCATTAATTTAAAGAGAGTGATGATGAGATGTGAGAAGAAAGTGCAAAAAGAAATCATTAATCGTAATTAAAGATTTGAAGAGCTTAAATGCATACGCATTCTGGATTGTTCTAACTTCTAAAAAAAGAACTGGACCAGATGTTTAACGATTGTAATTTTGTCCAAGACTTTATTTTAATTCTTTTTGTTTAGGAAATGGCTGATTTATACTTCAAAAATAACAATATGTTACCAGACAGGAAAATATATTTCCGTTGATTAATATTTTTGCGACAAAGATTATGCGGTTCCAACCTACTATTGAAATTCAACCGAATGTTATATGTTTAAATTTATGGTAGGAAAATAAAATAAATAACATGAAAAGAAATTTAATTATCAAGTCGATTGCTACAAAACCAAATGCAGATAGAACTGGTGGAGTTATTTTGAGAAATATGATTTATTGGAATATATTATAAAGAATGTAATTTATACGTATTTGGTTTAAAAGTCAAGAGTATTTCTGAAACTTCGTCATATGGATAACATTGGGAACCAAAACGATATATATTTTTTCAAATTCTAACCGTTTCTCATCATCGGTGGTTCTAATATATGTAACGAAATAGAGGTGTTACCAATTTGGTGTGTACATCAAGGTGTTGTATTAAAATTACCAATTTAGATCATCATTCTTTTATAAATTAAATAAATAGTTGCTGAAAATCAACAAATTACTAGACAAAATTAATAATAAATTCATGGCTATATTACATTCGTCGTCCTTATTTTAATGCGGTCTGTGTCTTGTCTTCCACTCGGCCGTACTCGGTACTCCCACACCTTCTCCTTGTTGCATTGTCCTGATTTTCCCAAAAACTTAGGCTAAACAACTCTCTCAAAATTAAAGCAGACGGAATTGGATGTATAATTTGGTAATTAGTAAGAAATCCACTTTTCGTTGCATAAACATAAATAGGTTATTAACCCAAATAATATGAGTGAACTAAAAGGAATTAGCTTTTTCCTTACTGAAAGTGTGGATGTCCGAATAATATATTGCTAGTCATTTAATATTATTATTAAAAAAGAATAAATAAGTTCTAAATCACAATACCTATAGTTCAACCATTTTTTTTCTAGAGTTGTCCAACTTTTAAAAACTAATATAAAAGAACACTTACCAATGATGAATAATAAGAGTGAGGTGTTGCAACTTGCAACCAACCAACTTAATTTAGTTTGAACTTAGATCTTCTATGTAAAATCTAGAAAATGAATATGATAGAATTTGATTGAAAATATCATCTTTCTTTGGTGTTTGTTGATAAAAAAATTGGTGTATTCCGAAAACTCCATAACACCCGAAATGTAGAAAGAATCTCCGCAACTAAACAAGCTTTTTGATTCCTATTAAGACCCAAATTATTCGTTGTAACACCCCACTTTCAATTAGTGGGAATAGCTTGCTAATAGACATTACTCGTGCTAATTCCATGTCTAAGAGAGGTAAGTCTCACATTTCAAGCACATAGTTTAAGATCAAAGTCAAGGGTTTACAATATGATACACCCCACTTTCGATTTCTTTTAGTTAGATTCCAAGGATTCACTTCATTTTCTGTATTCTCCAAATGTTCGTCTTTCACTAAGTCTTTTCTCGCACATTCTTTCCAAAACGATATCTTTTACCATTATAGTGAGCCTTGTTTCTTATCATTAAGAACCTAATTCAAGTTATACTCAAGTTAATGGTACTCCATAATTGACTTAGGAACTTTAAAAGCCCTCTTTAATAGACATAGATATCAAAATACTAATGCATCCTAAAGAAGGCTATCAATAGTGAAATCTTTCCAATGGGATCCTATCCAGTAGTAAACTTCGACAGCAAGGACCATTTCTGTATTGGAAACGTCCTTAGTTCTTCGATTCATTCCGTGGCTCGGAATCCATCATTGGCTAAACAATCATTTGGTTATGCCATTTTGGCTTTGCTCTCACCGAAGCTATTGCATCGTTTGCCCCAATGATGACCTTTTTGATCTCATCCGTATTGGATAGCCTATATAAAAACTGAGATAACTCATTTTAAGAAAATCCAAATGGTGCATTCTTTCTTGTGTTGTAAACTAGACATTCATACATTTTCAACCGCGAATGTTACATAATTTTTTGGCATTCCAGATTGCTATAGTTTTCCGATTAAAGTTGGGTAAAAAAACAGAGATATTTTGTACCCTTCTTTCGAAGCACAACTCTCTTGCAGTTTTACGTTTTACATCGTTTCATCAATATCTTTATACATTTGTCGTTAACGCCACATATCACTATGCGCATGCCCAATATATGCTTAGTTGTGCCTATGTCCTTCATCTCAAACTCTCTGGTCAGCAGCTTCTTAAGCTTGTTGATTTCCTGTATGTTGGACACCACCACCAACATATCATCAACATAAAGCAATTGAATGATGAATGAGGATTGTAATTTCTTCTTGTAACAGTAATGATCATTGTTACTTCTGCTATAGCCATTCCTCCTCATGAAGCTATCAAACTTCAAGTATTGCTTCAATCAATATAGGCTTTTCTTCAGCTTGTATATCAGATTTTCCTTTCCAACAACTTAAAAACCTTCTGGTTATGCCATGTATATATCTTCATCAAGGTCTCCATGCAAGAACGTTGTCTTCACATCAAGTTGTTCAAGATATAAATCTTCTGAAACCACAATACTAAGGAACATTCTTATTGTAGTCATATTCACAACCTAAGTACTCATTAAGCCCCTGGTTAAGTTCTTAATGTCAAATATAATTATCATCTATAATACCATATGAAGGCATATGAGAAAACTAGACATGATTTGGAATTCATTTGTAGAAGGTATAAATTTTAATGTTTTCCCATGCAACTTAATACTCAACCAAATCAAGAATAAATGAGGGTTCCATTCGACCAATTGGACATGTATGAGGCTAATAACAAGTTATAAGTACTGTGAAGCTTATTGATCAAGTATAAACCATTCCTAGCTTCCAATATTTCAATTCCAATGACTTGGTATGATCATATATCATTCAAACATTTGTTAAACACATCAAATAACATCCAATTCCATCATAAAATCAAGATCTACAAAGATAGATATAAATATCATTAATCAAAACCTTCAACATGAGTTTATTTGTTCCATAGCGATGTTCCAACAACGTAAATGCATTTGGATCTCTAATTGATGATTTTAAGTTAGTTTTGAGTCATGGATTGATATTCAAACTCATCAAAGCCATTTTAAACACAAATTAAAGCCCAAATCAAAGCTTAAACCTATCCATAGAACTCATGATCTCTTCATAAACATTCAGTCACAGCCAATAAACAAACTAAAGTAACTTAATTAATTTTTATGCGTTAGAAACTATCATTTGATATTAGAAAACACATTTCCACACTAAAGTGATCATTGATTCATAATCTAGATCTTCAAGTTATTACTCCATCAATCTAGGGTTCATAAACCCCTAAAACCACACATAAAGTTGAAATCAAGCATTATAATAGGAGAATGAGGGTAGATTAATGAACTAATGATTGAAACTAACCTAGAAACCTATCTAGAACATACTAACCAACAAAAACTTTAGATTTGGGTAAATACCAACACCCTAGGTGGATTCTAAATGAAGATGATGAAGAAATTATACCTTGCAATGACTCAAGGAAGTGATTTTAGCTTCTAAACTTCAACTACTCTTCAAATTCTCTTTTCTTGTGCTAAGGAAACTACCATATTCTCTTTAGATTCTTCGAACTCGATTTCGTTCAAATGAGGGGAGGAAAGGAGTATATGTTCTAATCTTTTAGCTATTGTCAACATAAATGTAAGAACCTGTAAGAATTTAAATAAAAATGTAAAATAATTATGTGTAATAGTAAAGTTGTGAAAAAGGGCAAAATAGTCTTTTGCCATGATTTGGACCTTGGTGTAAAATATTTGGTGTTTGTGGGCAATAATGTAAAATATATAAAAGCTTTATGAAATAAAAGTTTGATTATGGTGGCAAAAATCTAAGAAGTGGAACTTGAGGGGAGTAAAATGAAAATATGGTAACTATAAATAGAAGAAAAATCTTCATAATTCCCAGAAGAATATAGAACATTCGGGAGAGAGCTTGAAGGCACGGGAGTTTCAGGTTCTGCAGAAGTGAAGCGAGAGTTTGAGTAATAGATTGGAGAATTGAAGGTTTCAAGCTACAAACAAGGTTAGTGATCAAGTTCTTGAACCATAAACATGTGGGTTCTTCACGGGACAACTGGAATCTGGAATTACAGTCATGATTCAGGTTGTTTCCGTGATTTTTTTCATCTAAACAAGTTCAAAACACTAGGTGAACACACATCTTTCAAGGATATTGTTGAAATTGTGGTTGAATCCATAAAATTGGGGTTTTGAGCTCAAGAACCCTAGAAATGGGTTTCTGAGTTTGGAACTTATTTCAATTGGTTTAATAAGCTTAAAGTGTTATAAAAGAGGTGAGAAATCAGTTCCTTCTTTGAAAATACCATAAAATGAGTTTTTGAGCGAAAATGGATAAATGGGTATTTCGGATGATTTTATGTAAAAATGAAGGAATATATGTTTAAATGCATGAAGAAGTTGTTATTAGGGCCTAGAAGTGACCCTAAGACAATTAAGTCATGTATTAAGAACTTAATATGAGGAATAGTGCAACTGTAGTTGGGAAAAATCGTCAAAATAGACAATGTACTATAGGGTCGCGACGCGACCTATACCCTGGTCGCGACGCGTGGCGGCAGTGCAGATTCTGAAGTGAGTCTCCTGCCAAGTGAAGCTTAATTTTGGGACTTGATGCTAAACTTGTCCGTTTGACCTCAAATTTTGAACACAGGTCCAATATGGTCCAAAATGACACAGAAAATTGTCGGAATGAAAATACAACCTCCCGAGAGTACTGTAGCAAAATACGCGTATTTCGGGAAAGTTTACAAATTTAAAGAAAGCTAGTTTAATAAGGGTTGTAGCTTAGTTATAACCCGTAGTTGCATGATATGGCACTCTTGTGCTGTAAAGTTAGTTATGGTATATATGAATTGAGTATAAATGTATATCTTGTAAATAATAGGTGGTGGCTCCAACACGGATGAAAGAAAAAGGAGTTCAAGAAGCTAACTGACTCCTAGAGGACTCAAGGTGAGTAATGTGTGGATTTTTTAGTACATAGCAAAACAAGTTTTATACAAAATGTTTTGAGAGTCAAAATGGTTTTATGAAAATTGAAATGGTTTAATGAAAATGAAAGTGATTCTATGGAACTGGAAATGATACTAAAGTAAGATGAAAGTGGTTATGTGAAACTGGAAATGGTTTGTGAAACTGGAAATGATACTATGAAATAGTAAGTACATTGTGTACAGAAATGATAAATGAGAAGTACAGAGAATTAATAAAGTGATTGAGCCCTGTTGATGAGTTGAGAAGTATCCGGATAAAGATCACGGCCTGCTGCGGTAGGGGTGGTCAAAAGACACTACTGGGATGGTACCTCCCGTCGCGAAGTAGTTGTCTAATTGGTACCTTGATGGATGAATTCGTTTCATGCTGTTGCGGAAGGAGTTATACGGGTGCGGCTCGTATAAAACCTACGGGTACGCTCGTAGGAATGTGCTCACAAATGGGAATGAATACTTATGGGTGCGCTCATAGGAAATTAAATGTTTTGAATTTGAGAATGAATGAAATATGAGAAAACTGTTTTGGGTCTAAACCCACATTGCTCACGAGACGTTATGTCTCACGTATATTTTTGAAATGCTATGTACTCAGGTAATCAAGAAAAGAGTTAGAAGAGTGTGCTGTGGGACGGTAGCTTCCAGTGTGTAAAGCGTGCAATAAAGGGTTAAACTTTGGTAACGATACGAATTTGTGATACCCCGTTTGTATAATTAAATGTTTTGTATTATAAGATATATGTAAAATAAGTTTGGAAAAAAAATTTGGTGTGAAAGTTTGGGGTGTTACAATTTGGTATCAGAGCTAAGGTTTAAGCGAATTAGGTTGGGTAACCATCCTAGGCTTAAACTATTGGATTAATAGTAAGAAAAGTAGTGGTACTAGGGTACCAGATAACGGGGTAGTGTCGATAATTTATAGTGTTGAAACCCACAGAAACCGGTGAATCAGGGAGTCTTGTGATAACACCAGAGCCAAAGCATATAGGTGGTTAAAATAATATTGGACCCGTATTATTATAATCACATGATATGCATTGGAAATGGTGAAGTCCCAAGGGAAACCTGAGGAAACTTGGTTGTGGGAACTAAGAGAGAAGTACTTGGGAACACAAGTTCCATAGGAAGATCACATGCTACAGCTTTCAGATATATTGATAAATATATTCATTTGGGATAATAAATGCAAATCTTATTCATTTTATATAGTAAATGGAGAGTGGATATCAGAACCTCTCGAGTGATGGATGGGCAGCAAGTCATACCCCGTCTCATGGGGGTAATCCCGTCGATGATGCGGACAATATGGGTGCTATGCCAAACCCAATGCCGCAGCCTCCACCTGTGACTTTGGAGGCCATACAAAATCTTATCAGCAACTTAAAGACTGAAATGAGAGAAGACATGCGTTAGATGATGAATGCTCAGTTGGGAGAACCACACCCTAATCCTTCTCTGGAGGATGCCTCTTGGAGACCTACTAACGGAGATTCTGTTACAGAGGAAGATAGTGTGGGGACGGAAAATAAAAAGAGGTGTACCTTCAAATCTTTCCTTGCATGTAAACCTACGGAATATTATGGCAGTTTTGAACCCAAGGTTACGATGCGGTGGTTACGAGAGACGAAGCAGGTGTTGGAGGTTAGCAAGTGTCATGAAAAAGATAAAGTCTATTATGCCTCGCGGCTATTGAAGGATGACGCGTTGTTCTGGTGGAATACTTTATATGAGCTGCTTGGGAAAGACGTGATCTATAAATGGTCGTGGACCGAATTTACTACCCGTTTGAAGAACAAATATTGTCCCCTCCGGGACATAGAGAAGCTTGAAGATGAATTTCTTACTCTAAAGAAGGGTAGTTTGTCTATGCTGAATACACCAAAAAGTTTAGTGATATGTTACCATTTGTGGGAAAAACCTATACTACGGAGCGGGCTCGGATTAACCGCTATGTGAAAGGGTTACCATGGGAATATGAATTGGAGGTGAAGCGGGCAGAAACAATGGATGAAGCCTTTGCGGTTGAGGATGTGTGGAAGCGTAGAACGATGGAGAGGCAAAACTCTGGAGACAAACGTAAATTTAGTAGTGGAAGTAGTAGTTGGAGCAAGAAGGGAAAGTCAGTGGTTACGTCGTCTAAACAGGGTAATCGGAAGACTTGTGAAAAGTGTGGAAAAGAACATACGGGGGAATGCAAAACGGGAAGCTCAGCATGTTTCAACTGTGGAAGAGTCGGTCACAGAGCTAAAGAATGTACTTACCCGAAGCTTAGCGAAGTTGAGTGTTTTTCTTGTCATGAAAAGGGGCACTACAGCTACAATTGCCCGAAGAAAGGTGGTGAAACATTAGTGTCAACTGCACAAAAGAAGACGGAACCTCAAAAAGTAAAGACTCGCGCCTTCCAGCTCATACGGGAGGAAGCAAAGGAGACACAAGACGTGGTCTCAGGTACCTTACTAATTAATCAGATGCTTGCTTACGTGTTATTTGATTCTGGTGCTACATGCTCATTTGTGTCCTATGAGTTTGGTTTAAAACTTAATGTACCATTAGAACCGTTAGATTACGTTTGCGAGGTCGAATTGGCGAGTGGTAAAAAGGTGGAGATAAAGCACGTGTACCGCGGTTGTGAACTTATCATTGATGACAAGAAATTTTCCTTAAATCTTCTGCCGATTGGGGTCAAGACTTTTGATATTGTTATTGGAATGGATTGGCTCGGAGCCAATGATGCAAAGATTGCATGCGGAAAGAAAGTGGTGTCGGTAAAGATTCCAGATGGTAGTAAAGTGTACATCTATGGTGAGAAACCTAAAAGAATGCCAAGCTTTATCAGTGCGGCGAAAGTACGAAGGTGTTTGGTAAAAGGATGTTCTTCCTTTATAGTGTATGTGATAGCGGAAGATAAAGTAAAGAAAACCGTGGGTGATATTGATGTGGTGAGAGAGTACCCTGAAGTTTTTCCAGACGATCTACCTGGCTTACCACCAGAGAGACAAGTCGAATTTCGAATTGATCTGGTACCAGGAGCTTCTCCTATCGCCCGTGCTCCATATCGTTTGGCCCCGACCGAAATGCGGGAGTTGATGTCACAATTACATGAATTACTCGATAAAGGTTTTATACGCCCCAGTTCGTTACCTTGGGGTGCACCGGTGCTGTTTGTCAAAAAGAAGGATGGTTCGATGCGAATGTGCATTGACTATCGTGAACTCAACAAAATCACTATAAAAAATCGTTAACCGTTACCACGCATAGATGATCTATTTGACCAATTGCAAGGTGCTGATTATTTCTCCAAGATTGACCTTCGGTCCGGCTATCATCAAGTACAAGTAAGGAATGAAGATGTTGAGAAGACCGCTTTCCGCACTCGTTACGGGCATTATGAATTTTTAGTCATGCCTTTTGGTTTGACAAATGCCCCGACAATTTTCATGGATTTAATAAATCGGGTGTGTAAACCGTTCCTCGATAAGTTTGTTATTGTATTTATTGATGACATCCTTATCTACTCGAAGACTGCGGAGGAACACAGAAGCCATTTGAGGACGGTATTGGAAGTTCTGAAGAAAGAGAAGCTGTATGCGAAGTTTTCAAAGTGTGAGTTTTGGTTAAGGGAGGTGCAGTTTCTCGGGCATGTTGTCTCTATTCAAGGAATCAAAGTGGATCCCGCAAAGGTGGAAGCAGTGATGAAGTGGGAAACTCCAAAAACCCCGACAGAAGTAAGAAGTTTTCTTGGACTCGCCGGGTACTACCGAAGATTCATTCAAGATTTTTCTCGAATTGCAGTACCTCTTACGAGGCTAACAAGAAAAGGGGTGAAATTTGAATGGGGAGCAGAACAAGAGAAAGCATTTAAGACACTAAAAGAGAAGTTATGTGATGCGCCGGTTCTTGCATTACCTGAAGGAACCGAAGATTTTGTGGTATACAGTGACGCCTCGAACAGAGGACTGGGTTGTGTACTAATGCAGCGGGGAAAGGTGATAGTGTATGATTCTCGCCAACTGAAAGAACCAGAAACAAGATATGCAACGTACGATTTGGAACTAGTAGCAATTGTGTTTGCACTAAAAATCTGGAGGCATTACTTATACGGAACAAAATATACTTTGTACACGGATCACAAAAGCTTGCAGTATGTATTCTCACAGAAGGAACTCAATATGAGGCAAAGTAGGTGGTTGGAATTAATAAATGATTATGACTGTGAAATCGTCTACCACCCTGGAAAAGCAAATGTGGTAGCGGACGCTTTAAGCAGGAAAATTCATGAAAAGAAGAGTCAAGAAAGGTTGATGCAGATAGAGTTGAAATCAAGCATAATAGAAAGAATTAAAGACGCTCAAAGGCAAACATTAGAAAGTGGTGAATTAAAGAAAGAAAAACTGGGAAAAGATTTGGTGTTTGGAGAAAATACGCAGGGATTGAAGACAGTCAGGAACCGCGTATGGGTACCAAAGGCTGGTGGAATGAGAAAACTGATTTTAGAAGAGTCTCATAAGTCAAAGTATTCCATTCACCCAGGGAGTACGAAAACTTATCGGGATCTCAAAGAACAGTATTGGTGGCCAGGAATGAAGAAAAGAATTGTTAAGTACATTTCCAAATGTGCAACTTGTGAACAGGTGAAGGCGGAACACCAAGCCCCGTATGGAAACACTCAACCTCTGCAAATTCCAGCGGGAAAATGGGAAGATATAGCCATGGATTTCATAGTTGGGTTGCGGAGGACAAGAAGGGGTCACAACTGTATATGGGTCATTGTTGACCGTTTGACTAAGAGTGCTATGTTTCTGGCAATTAAAGAAACCACACAGTTGGAAACATTAGCACAAATATACATTGATGAAGTTTTAAGACTTCATGGAGCTCCTTTGTCGATTGTGTCTGATAGAGATCCACGATTTACCTCAAAGTTGTGGGAGGCACTACAGAAACGATTGGGGACAAAAATTAAAATGAGTACAGCTTATCATCCCCAAACAGACGGGCAAAGTGAACGTACCATCCAGACGATGGAAGATATGCTACGATCGTGTGTTATGGATTTTGGTGGAAATTGAGACGAACACTTGCCATTGGTGGAGTTTTCCTATAACAATAGTTATCATTCCAATATTGGAATGCCACCATTTGAAGCTCTATATGGTAGAAAGTGTAGAACACCTCTTTGTTGGTTGGAGGCGGGGGAGACCAAAATGACGGGACCGGAAATTGTAAGGATAACAAATGAAAAGATTAAAATAATTCAAGCCAATATGAAAGCTGCTCAAGATAGACAGAATAGTTATGCAGATCTGAAGAAGAGACCTTACAACTTAAAAGAAGGTGATCTAGTGATGCTCAAAGTATCGCCATGGAAAGGTGTGGTGAGATTTGGGAAGAAAGGCAAACTAAGTCCAAGGTACATTGGACCTTTCAAGATCCTAAAAAGAGTTGGTGAACAAGCTTTCAAGTTAGAATTACCACATGAATTGAGTAGTATACATGATACGTTCCATGTATGTTATCTGAAAAAGTACTTTGGAAAGAGTGAACTCGTTATTCCATTAGAAGACTTAAGAGTGGAGACCCCAAATAAATTGATAGAAGAACCAGAGGCAATGCTAGAAGTAAGAACCAAGAAACTGAGGAATAAAGAAATTGACTTAGTTTTGGTCAAATGGAAGCACTCGTCAGGTTCAGATTTGACTTGGGAAACGTTGGAGGAAATGAATAAAAGATACCCGGATTTCACGAACTATGAAAAGATTCCGAGGACGGAATCCTCTTAAGGGGGGATATTGTAAGAACCTGTAAGAATTTAAATAAAAATGTAAAATAATTATGTGTAATAATAAAGTTTTGAAAAAGGGCAAAATAGTCTTTTGCCATGATTTGGACCTTGGTGTAAAATATTTGGTGTTTGTGGGCAATAATGTAAAATATATAAAAGCTTTATGAAATAAAAGTTTGATTATGGTGGCAAAAATCTAAGAAGTGGAACTTGAGGGGAGTAAAATGAAAATATGGTAACTATAAATAGAAGAAAAAATCTTCATAATTCCCAGAAGAATATAGAACATTCAGGAGAGAGCTTGAAGGCACGGGAGTTTCAGGTTCTGCAGAAGTGAAGCGAGAGTTTGAGTAATAGATTGGAGAATTGAAGGTTTCAAGCTACAAACAAGGTTAGTGATCAAGTTCTTGAACCATAAACATGTGGGTTCTTCACGGGACAACTGGAATCTGGAATTACAGTCATGATTTAGGTTGTTTCCGTGATTTCTTTCATCTAAACAAGTTCAAAACACTAGGTGAACACACATCTTTCAAGGATATTGTTGAAATTGTGGTTGAATCCATAAAATTGGGGTTTTGAGCTCAAGAACCCTAGAAATGGGTTTCTGAGTTTAGAACTTATTTCAATTGGTTTAATAAGCTTAAAGTGTTATAAAAGAGGTGAGAAATCAGTTCCTTCTTTGAAAATACCATAAAATGAGTTTTTGAGCGAAAATGGATAAATGGGTATTTCGGATGATTTTATGTAAAAATGAAGGAATAGATGTTTAAATGCATGAAGAAGTTGTTATTAGGGCCTAGAAGTGACCCTAAGACAATTAAGTCATGTATTAAGAACTTAATATGAGGAATAGTGCAACTGTAGTTGGGAAAAATCGTCAAAATAGACAATGTACTATAGGGTCGCGACGCGACCTATACCCTGGTCGCGACGCGTGGCGGCAGTGCAGATTCTGAAGTGAGTCTCCTGCCAAGTGAAGCTTGATTTTGGGACTTGATGCTAAACTTGTCCGTTTGACCTCAAATTTTGAACACAGGTCCAATATGGTCCAAAATGACACAGAAAATTGTCGGAATGAAAATACAACCTCCCGAGAGTACTGTAGCAAAATACGCGTATTTCGGGTAAGTTTACAAATTTAAAGAAAGCTAGTTTAATAAGGGTTGTAGCTTAGTTATAACCCGTAGTTGCATGATATGGCACTCTTGTGCTGTAAAGTTAGTTATGGTATATATGAATTGAGTATAAATGTATATCTTGTAAATAATAGGTGGTGGCTCCAACACGGATGAAAGAAAAAGGAGTTCAAGAAGCTAACTGACTCCTAGAGGACTCAAGGTGAGTAATGTGTGGATTTTTTAGTACATAGCAAAACAAGTTTTATACAAAATGTTTTGAGAGTCAAAATGGTTTTATGAAAATTGAAATGGTTTAATGAAAATGAAAGTGATTCTATGGAACTGGAAATGATACTAAAGTAAGATGAAAGTGGTTATGTGAAACTGGAAATGGTTTGTGAAACTGGAAATGATACTATGAAATAGTAAGTACATTGTGTACAGAAATGATAAATGAGAAGTACAGAGAATTAATAAAGTGATTGAGCCCTGTTGATGAGTTGAGAAGTATCCGGATAAAGATCACGGCCTGCTGCGGTAGGGGTGGTCAAAAGACACTACTGGAATGGTACCTCCCGTCGCGAAGTAGTTGTATAATTGGTACCTTGATGGATGAATTCGTTTCATGCTGTTGAGGAAGGAGTTATACGGGTGCGGCTCGTATAAAACCTACGGGTGCGCTCGTAGGAATGTGCTCACAAATGGGAATGAATACCTATGGGTGCGCTCATAGGAAATTAAATGTTTTGAATTTGAGAATGAATGAAATATGATAAAACTGTTTTGGGTCTAAACCCACATTGCTCACGAGACGTTATGTCTCACGTATATTTTTGAAATGCTATGTACTCAGGTAATCAAGAAAAGAGTTAGAAGAGTGTGCTGTGGGACGGTAGCTTCCAGTGTGTAAAGCGTGCAATAAAGGGTTAAACATTGGTAACGATACGAATTTGTGATACCCCGTTTGTATAATTAAATGTTTTGTATTATAAGATATATATGTAAAATAAGTTTGGAAAAAAAAAAAAATTTGATGTGAAAGTTTGGGGTGTTACAATAAACCCCTCGATTCTTATTTCTTTCCCTTTGACATCAATAATCTATTAACAAGTTAACTTCCAAACTTAGAATAACCCCCACTTAACTATTGGCAACATAAACCCCTCGAATCAAAGTCCCTAAGTTAAGTTAAGTTAAGTCAAGTCAAGTCAAGGTCAATGCATGTTTTGCCAAATTGACAGTTTCAATCCCTCTATCTTAAATTGTTTTAAGAAACAATTAACTTTCTGATTCACTTGTAGCTAATTATATTCTTTTATATAAATTTATTTATTTATTTTTACTCTTCAATAATTTATTTGATCAAAATTTTAATTTGTCCTAAAATTTAAAATGGTACCGTCCCATAGAGATCATAAGATAAATATAAAGTATACTGAGTGGCTTAAGAATCAAATTCAAACTACTTCTTTATTGTAATTTTATCTAGCTTTTGCTATTTTTTAAAATAAAACTAATTATTTTAAATATATATTTATGTTTAACAAATCACGTGGATGGATATGTTGTTTAGCACGAATTCATTTTTTATTACATAAAGTAGTAAACATGTAACATTCATTGCATAAACAACTTATTGACCATTGTCTTTTTAGGTTTCTTTCAAAACTGATGGTGTATTTTTAGCTTACACATTGGTGATTTATTCAATTTTCTATTTTTATTACTATCTTAAAATGTGATGATGTTTCCCTTCATTTATCTATATATCTTTGTACGATTCTTTTTGTAGGTACGATACGAGTTGATTAATTTTAAAGAAATCTTTAGAAAATTTGGTATGTTTCCAACCGATTATTTGAATAGTTATTTTTATTATATTTAAAGAAAAATCAATCAATCATATTTAATATAGTCTTCAAAAACATCATTATTTATGGAAAACCATCTTCAGAATATAGCATACTTTCGTGACATGTCATATAGTTTTTTAACATGTGGTTGAGTTTTTGATTAAAAGCTAAATCAAACTTAAAACTTTCATTTTTGACTTTGAGAACACTAAACCATTGGTTTTTCGATTTAACCTTCTTAGTTTGTTTTTTTGTTTTTTTGTTTTTTTGTTTTTTTTTAATATTTTCTATGTTCTTCGTCAACAACGCTATTAAAATTTAACAAAAAGACAAACAAGTAATTTGCGAATAAACAATACAATATGGTGCCAACATATGTTTTTATTTTAATTTTCAGTAAAAATCATAAATGCATGTTAATTATTTTATTTCATTAATAAACTTAATCATCTAAACATATACGGAGTACATAAAGTAAAGCGATGTAGTTTTGGGTAATTCGGCTGGGTAACGAGTTTTTCCCAATTTGTATATATAAGAAAACTAAAGCAAGTCGAAGTGAAAAACCCAAAATTATGTCATTAATGCTTATATTTAATTCATTGGGTATGTTAAAGATAAAATAATTATCATTTACAGTTTTTATGAATACTTAAAATAATAAGCATGTGTTGGGGTTATCATGTGTTATTTTCTAAGGAAATTGCTTGTTTTTGGTTTAACTTTAGCAACATCGCTAATGAAGAAACCCTATAAAATGAAAAACAAACAAAAAACGAGGAAGTGGAACGAAAAAACTGACAGTATGATTTTTTCCAAAGTCAAAAACCAGAGTCTTTAGGTTCGATTTCAATTAACAAATTCAACCATGTTTATCCCATCACCTGTAGTGGTTAAAAATATGTATTATTGTTAGAAAGTATTCATAATGATATTTTTTATTTTTTTAATAAGAGTGACTTCCTAAAAATTTTAACAATATGAATGGTCTTTCTAAAAAAATATGATTTTTAGATGAATTCTAAAAATATAGTGGTTTTTCTAAATATTTTACTTATTTTTCAGTACTAATTATTAAAATAAATTATGCTACGTTTGAATATTTTATAAATCAATATTACACATATATCCTTATAAACTTTCATAATTACACATGTATCATTGTAAAATTTCAAATTACATGTATATCCTTATAAACCTTACAAAATCACATATATAACCAAATTCTTAATTTAATAATAATTAATCTTTTAAAAAATAAAGAAATTATCTTTAAATATATTTTTTATTATTAAAAAATTAACTAACTTGTAACATTACGATATTACCCTTCTTCCAAATATCTCAAACATATCGATAAAATCTGTATGTAGCCGAGATATCAACCGATTGAACAAAACTTGGGTCCTAAATTCAAAATTTGACATAGAGTTGTCATCGTTCCACATTTGTCATTTATTTCATCAACCAAAATTCATATTCTATTAATAATTACTTTTAAGATATCGATCTATAACAATTTGAACTCACTTGTTTGGAGTTGTCATCGATTCGAAGCTGGTGTCAAGTCCAAAATCCTATCTTAGGTATCGATCGATTAAACAGAGTGAGAATCCCAAATCCAAAATCTAACATGCAATCAACCAATATTAATAATAAAAATCAACTTAAAGAATGTTTTTCTAATTTTTAAAAAGGTTAAATATAATTAAATTAAGTATTTGGGTATATATGTGAGTTTATAGGTTTTATAAGGATATACATGTAATTTTAAATTTTACAAGGATATAGACGTAATTATAAAAATTTATAATAATATCCAGACGAAATTCTCACTTAAAAGGAACTAAGATAGCAAGGACAAAAGCATTTCTTTTACTAAAAAACATTTAGACAAAATTACGTGATTGGTCAAGTAACGAAGTCAATGTCGTCGGCAACGAAAGTTTCTACATAGCTTATTTAGATGTGTCGATTCTTCTGATGAAGCCAACTCTAGCTAGGCGGAGCTCAGATAACATAAGTGTCATTGTGGTTGGTTTGAGAAGAAATCTATAACAAGCTTCGAACTAGGGATTTTTCATTGCAATATTTAAATCTAATCTGATTCCTTTTTAACTTAATCGATAAGTTGTTATAACATCATCAATCTTAAATGTTCATTTTGTTAGTGTATCCCACATTGGTGCGACACGATCTTATAAGTGTGTATACATGTTGGAGTCTCCCCTCTCTCCACAATGGCTCTTTTGGAGAGACGCTCTTGGGGCTCCACATATATTTACATGGTATCAAAGCCAGCGTCCCGCACCCTGTAACCTCATCGAGCCTATGTCTCTGAGGGAGGAGTGTTAGTGTATCCCACATTGGTGCGACACGATCTTATTAGTGTATATATATATATATATATATATATATATATATATATATATATATATATATATATATATATATATATATATATATATATATATATATATATATTGGAGTTTCCCCTCTTTCCACAAGGGCTCTTTTAGAGAGACACTCTTGGGGCTAATATATTTACAAATTTTAATGTATCATCAAATATATATGTATAGATCCATATTTTTCAAATATTGCAATTTGCAATTAGATTTTAAGTTGGCTTTGGATTGGATTTTAGATGTTAGATTGATAAGAAACCAAACGAGCAAGTAACAAGTGAAAATGAATGTTGAATTGATTATGGACACTGGTCGATGAATACAATTATGGTGGATGGAGAGGCGGGTTCCACCGGTGATTGAAATTGTTTGGCATGATGAAGATCGGTAGAAATTTGAGTTTCTGATGATTTTCCTAATTGAAATATGAAATTTGGGGCAAGTGGTTGCAAACAATGGTGGTAGAGGGTAATGGCGTTGGTGGCAGGCAGTTAGGGTCGGCCCTAGGGGAGTTCAAAGTGTGTGACTGCACAGAGCCTCTGTCGTTTAAAGGGGACTGGAAAAATTTACGTTTAATATTATTGTGAGAATATTTCCATTGTCAATAAAAGGCATGTCAAATGACTTATCAATCGCTAATCCCTCACTAATTTCTTGCAAAAATTCATCGTTAATACCTTATAAAATTTCGTCACTAATCTTTCGCAAATTTTGTTATTAAAAGATTTTAAACAACAAATAAGGGATGGTGTATTTTATTTAGTTTTATAAGGATACAAATACATATTTGGAAAGTAAAATAATATACGGTGATTGTATATATTATATACGGATAATTATAGAAAGAAATTCAAAACATTCTTTAAAAATGGATTTGAACGTAAGATGATATACGATAATTATATATATTACCTATTGATAATTATGTTAAAAGTGTAAAAAATATATTTAGTAGAAGTGGTAATTATGGTTTATATATATATATATATATATATATATATATATATATATATATATATATATATATATATATATATATATATATATATATATATATATATATATATATATATATGTGTGTGTGTGTGTGTGTGTGTGTGTGAATTTGTTAATTGGGTCATTATTTATCTTAATAGTCAAATACGTAAAAATAAAAAAAAAATTTAGCTAAATTGAAAATATCATCATGCAACATCAATACCACATCATCAAATACTAACACATCAACATACAATTTCAGTTGGCAACCGGGATGATCGGTTAAATGGTCAAAATTACAACAATTTGGAAAACTTAGTGACTTAATTTAAAAAAAATAAATACAATGTCAATCAATTTTTTATATAAACATAGTGACTTTTTTTGCAATTTACCTGTCATATATTAATTTAAAATAAAAAATCAAATATTAACTAATAAAAATCAAATTAGAATTAAAATAATAATTTTAGATCAATTTTGTAAAAATAAAATCACCTAACTAACCATACAAAAAATTAAAACTAGAGAAACCATAGAACCGACCACGACCACGGTAGTTCTGACAAACTATGGGGATCAATAGTGTCATTTTGTCAAAGAATGATGACAGGAGCCACCATGAGCTGTGAGACAGTCCATGGTAACCGGCTGTGAGGCGAGCATGGCTTCTTAAAGTTGAAGACGACGACGATTGATGATTGCCAAGAGTTGACCTTCTTGTTCTCCTCCTCTTTCCCTTTGCATACATGACCCACGTACACTCCAAACCTCCACACACCACCTTCTTTTCCGATTCCTCCACAGATTTGCAGTGTCACCTTTTAACTCACCCTTTACACCATTCTTGCTATATATACATCACTCGTCTTCAGCCTGAATAGCTCGCTTCCCTCATCATACCTTCTAGCTTCGTTTCTTCCCAATTTCCTTCGCTCATTTCTCACCCTGAATCTTTCTTCATCTAGTTCACTTGTTTAGCCTGGCTATCTTCAAACTTTCTGTTCCTTAGCTCTACATTTATAAAAAATCTCCCGAGCATGTAACTTCAAAACAATACAAATTTGTAAAAGAGAGGATTTTGATTCGATCTGGCTCCGATTCATACGATTGTGTAGCGATACCATTATAAAAATCGACAGATTATGTAAGGTATATTTGCCATTGAACTTGCATCCTATTCAAAAAAGAAAAAAAAAAAAAAAAAAAAAAAAGAACTGTCTTTAGTCCGTAGCATATAGAAGAGGGCCGAGCATATTGTCGGAAATGGAAGGTGGGTATGGACAATCACCGCCCGTATCAGCGCCGGCGACGCCTGGAACGCCCGGTGGTCCACTGTTTACATCCATGCGAATCGACTCCTTGTCATATGACCGCAAGTCAATGCCCCATTGCAAGTGTCTACCAGTTGACGCCCCATCATTCGGTGCACCTCACACCTGCTTCACCGACTTCCCTGCTCCCGACATCTCTCTCACCCGAAAGGTACTCATTACTTGCTATCACCCTGCTTTTCCGATTACTTAAAAGCTAAATTCTGATTATGGTGATGGTGATGGGAATATGCAGTTGGGAGCAGAATTTGTGGGAACATTTATATTAATATTCGCGGCAACAGCAGGACCGATTGTGAACGAAAAATACTCAGGATCGGAGACGCTAATCGGGAATGCAGCATGTGCAGGGCTTGCAGTGATGATAATAATACTTTCCACCGGTCATATCTCCGGAGCGCATTTAAACCCATCTCTCACCATCGCATTCGCAGCACTGCGTCACTTCCCATGGGGACAGGTCCCTGCCTACATCTTAGCACAAGTATCGGCGTCCATATGTGCTTCTTTTGCTCTCAAAGGTGTCTTCCATCCCTTTATGTCCGGTGGTGTCACCGTCCCTTCTGTCAGCACCGGCCAAGCTTTTGCCCTTGAGTTCCTCATAACTTTTAATCTCCTCTTTGTCGTCACAGCAGTTGCTACTGATACTCGTGCTGTAAGTATAACAAACTATTTATGGTTTCTTTTCTTTCTTCTTTACAGTCTCTCATTGATAGATGGTGTCTATTCAGGTGGGAGAATTGGCAGGTATAGCAGTCGGAGCTACTGTTATGCTCAATATTCTTGTTGCTGGGTAAGTACTAGGAAACTCTACAATCTTCATTCTTGAATATTCTTGAAGAAATCATAAGATTACTAGCTATTCGGTTTGGTAGGAAATCAAGCGGTGCTTCAATGAACCCAGTTCGCACATTAGGTCCAGCAGTTGCAGCAGGTAACTACACGGTGCTATGGTTATACCTATTGGCACCCACACTTGGAGCCCTTGCCGGAGCTGGAGTCTACACATTGGTGAAACTTCGAGCTGTTGAAGGAGAGCAACCACGTGAGGCTCGAAGCTTCCGTCGCTAGGTGGTGCACTCGGCTATTGGCGAGCAGGTAATATACAAGTACTAATAAAACAGGATGTAATTTCATCTCTTGTAACCGGTGTTCAATTGCCTGAATGGGTACTGTAACGTACTCTAGGGGAATGGGAATGTGTGATGCTAGATATCATGTATATCTTATATAGTTCGCTTGCTGTATGTTCAAAGTTGTGATATTTAAGATCTTTGTTTGTTTTATGATTCTTGATGAATGCTGACTATTAGACCATTCACAATGGATGGTTCAATGGAAGAAGGGAATGAGATGGGATGTGAAGTTTGCATATAATGAATTAATACATATAATGAATTAAACTCAATCATAAAGTTGATATACAATGAATTTAGAGTTCAATGTTCATGATACGGTTAAATGGGAAAAAGAGAGGGCCTACATTCTTATTTAGCAGCAATGGGACTAAGTTGTAAGAAAAGTTGAATGAGGATATGACAATCCGTTAAACTTTATAGATTTGAATGGATTGTAGATGTCCTTGGACATAATCAATATTGTTTGTATTTAGATTAGGTAAGTATATATTCTCACCCATAATTAGTGTAACAATCCATTATTTAACACAAGAATTAGCATAAACAAAATCATTTGCTATAATGTCTTGTCCAAACAAAAACTTGGTCCCACATACAATCATAGAAGTATTATGTGTTTGGTCCAGGGATACAAAAGATACTCAAATCATAGTGAAGCTACAAATCCTAATACCATCTACATCTAAAAGCATTATTTACAAGCTTTAATCCATGCTAATCCCTCATGTGTACTTCTAAGTAGGCATCCCAAAAGTCTTGTCTAAGAAGTCATGCACTTCAAGGTCTAACACCTTAACCTGTATACATGTTATTAAAAGAGCATGTATACATGTTATTAAAAGGAAATAACATGTAGACATAAAGCCTCGAAGATACATAGGTTTTAGACACAAGCACGGTATAAAAACATTTTAAGCCATTTATGCTTATAATAATTTTCAAGAAATAATAATATCATGGTGCATTGGCCAAACACAACGCAAGGTTGGGGAGCTGATACCCCTTAACTGTTCCATATCGGTACAAGTTATATGGAGTTTATACACCTTTCGATAAACCATTATGTCATATAAGGAGTCTACACCACTTATAGATACCAGGTAGTGTACAAAATTGTTAATGAAAAAAAAGAGTAAATTACAGAAACACTCCCTAAAGTATCCGAAAACTAACAGAGAGAACCCAAATATTCGATTTTCACTATATAGGTCATTAAGGTTTGCAAAAACCTACAAAACGGTCCCTGAAGTATCGAAATACTTCACAGGTCCATATGAAATCACTTTCTTACCCTTTTCTTATTTTTTTATCTTTTTATTTATATATTCTTATTATAATTAAATAATCAAAAATTAAAAAAAAAAACTCACCCCACCCCTCCGGCCATGCCACCCCACCCACCTTTCTCTCTCTCTCTCTCTCTCTCTCTCTCTCTCTCTCTCTCCGGTGGCTATTTTCTTTCCATGATCTTTCTTTCCTCACGAGTCATGACCGGCCAAACTCCAGCGAATCCAAGTATCCGATTTTCACTATATTTTTCTTTCCGTGGTTTGCTTTCTACATTTTCTTTTCGTCGGGACTGGCCAAACTCCGGCGAACCCAACCCAACTTGCGTGTGGATGGTCATTTGGTTGCGAATTTGAACCGAGACATAGTCAGTGACTAACCCTTTGCTTTATTTTCTGAAATAAAGAACAAAATTACACGACCAAAGGAACTCACGTGCTAAAAATCACAGCAAAAAAATTAGCGTTCGAGTACAGGGGAGTAAAACAGTAAAAGAAAAAACAAAAAACAGCTTACCTTGGTTCTTGAATTTGGGATATTAAACACAGAAATCAAGTAAACGATAGATTACAGAACTAATTAGGCCATATAAATGAACCAAATGCATTTACAAACTGTGATTCATGTGGAAGAACATGTTGTGAAGCTACATTTGTCTGCATGAATCACGTAATCAATTTTAAGCACACTTAAGCATTGGTAAAATCATTAATAGAATCAAGAAGCTACCAAGCAAACCACTTGAACTACAGTTCCAATCTAAAAATTCATAGAAAAGAAAATGTATCTAAAAATTTGTCGGGACACCACCAGAAGAAATCCAGACTTTCGAATCGCTCTCGACCCACAATCGCAACCCGGCAACAGGATCTGCAAAATCCTACAATCGCAACCCGGCAACCGGATCCTACAATCGCTCCGGCAAGCACCATGGCCTTGGTGTGCACATCTCCTTTGTTCGATAAAAACCCAGAAAACAAACAAAGATTGGCCGGTCGTCTTCTCCGTTTTCTTCCTTCGCGTCCGTTCCTCCATGTGCCGATCAGCCGCCGCCATTCAGTTATCCGGCGACGACTACAGCAGCTCCCCCACCACCGACACAAACTCCGGCAAGCTCATTATGTTTTTAGGCGACCCCGACTTCTTCTTTCTGGGTTGCTAGAATGTTTCATCTGGGTATCATGATTTAGAAGCTTTAATGGGTATGAGAGAGAGAGAGAGAGAGAGAGAGAGAGAGAGAGAGAGAGAGAAAGAGAGAGAGAGAGAGAGACGTGGGGTGGGGGTGGGGTGGGTGGGGTATTTTTTTATTAATAAAATAAATAATAAATTTAAAGAAAAAGAAAAAAGAAATTAAAAAGGGTATTTTAGTTTTTTTACTTTACTCAGGGACCAATTTGTAGGATTTTGCAAACCTTAGTGACCCATATAGTGAAAATCGGATACTTGGATTCTCTCTGTTAGTTTTGAGATAGTTCAGGGAGTGTTTCTGTAATTTACTCGAAAAAAAACCAACGACCATGTTTGTTTCCTTCCAAAACTAATCATTGGAGGACAAACACTATTTCACAAGGGTATAATCCTAATAGTGTATGTTTGTCCCATATAAGGGATATTGTCTAGACATTAATTAGCAAACACTATGCAAACACACTCCAATATTGTCTAGACATTAATTAACAAACACTATGTAAACACACTCCAATATATGTGTATGAGGTCACACAATATTCATGCTTTGTGTCATATCATCATTCAAACACACATAGTATCATAAAATGCATCATTCTTGCAAATATAACTTATGTAAAAACATGTCATTTCAAATTTATTTCAACAATAAGATTCAAGAGGATACTTATAACCAAAAGTATAATAATAAAGAAACATCAATTATTATGACATGTATTCTCTTTATTGAACATATATATATGTACTCACTTTAGGAAGTTAGTTCAAACTAACCTCTACCTTGATATTGGTCCATGCTCACTTCCAAATATAGCCTATGAATCATTTAAAATAGTTTTGTACAAGTGTACGCAGCTTAGTATACATAAATGTGTCCCATAATGCCATCTATAACATCCTAATATTAATTTACCAATTCCTTATTCCTATATTCCTCATAATATACTCATGAGTGGTGTTGTTCCACCATTTTCCCTAATAACATACATTTTATCTTTTATTTTTCATAATATAACTCTTGTAATTGTCAAATAACCAATTCAAGCATACTTGATCATGTTTTACTTTCTTTGATCAGCCTCTCATACCAATTAATAGATAATTTAATAATTTGTCTACACAATTTTCTAAGTTTAATACTAAAATTATACTTAATGGCTCGACTTTCATAACAAAACCCAAGTGTTACAACATGTAAATTAGACATACAAACTAGGATTCATGTTGTTGTGTTTCTGAAGTGTTTCCCTACCTTATACAAACTTATATCATGTTTCAGATCACTATTTAACTATGATACCCTTGTCCAATGTTTTTTCCATCTATTTTCCCTTTTTACCGCATCATAAGGAAATAGAAACGTACTTTCCCTTTTGACCTCTTTCTCATATAACCCCTTGTTTTATTCTACATATCATAATATGTCTAAATATAATTTTTACCAATTATTAGCATTTAAAACAAAATTCACAACTTTTGTTATCTATCACTTTTTAAAGGCTTTTACTTTTGTAAAACATTACATGACTTAAACTATTATCCTTAGTATTAAAAATATACTATAAATATTTCAAGATGTTACAAATAACTCCCCAAAATAAGTCATAATTAACTACTCCTCTTGTATCAGTATAGATATCTCATTTCTGAATAGTCAATAGAAAATTGATATGCTTACATAATATGGCGATACTAAAATCCAATACTTGATTTCTCTGCTCTCACGGTCTCTCTAGTTCCTAAAGCGGACGTAACTTGATCAGTCTAGATCGAGTGAACCACTTAAATCCTTGTGTACTTTGTTTCCTTTGTGTTTTATTCTTGTCATTTTCATTAGCCTTGATCAATCATGTAGCAAGTGCACCTAGTCGAAGTCCTTAATCCTGACAATCCTCTTACATATGAATATATCTATATTTTTATGAACAGTCAATAATTGATATTCTTACACTTACAAATTATAAGATTACACATAGATACCATTCAGTCTATTCTGGACAAAATGTATGCTAACAATAGAACTTCCACGAGCAAGATTTTTAATTGGTTTTGGTACATTCTTGTTGGGAAGTTTCTCCTTGGTGGAAATGTTAGGGAAAACAGGGGTGTTATGGATAATAGATGTAGAACGAGCATAATGAGGGAACATTTTTTTCGAATTCCACTGCCTTTTTGACTATACATAATTAAAGTTCAAATTAGCCTCATTAAGACAATAAAAAAACATCCTTAGATCCCTACCCTCTACTTATTTGGTATAAGCTTTTATGGCATCTGGAAGTGTAGAAGACATTTCACTATAAATGAGGTTGACATAATTCCATAAAAATATTTAAATTGATCATATGACTTACATGTTCAATGATACTGATGTCAAAATTACCATTATTGTTCACTATGAAGCAAAAATTCTTTATAGTATGAGTTTGACCAATTTTTCACAAGCAGTATTTTTGACCATTATTGAATTACAATCCTAATGAAAAGTGATTTGGACTACCATAATTATGGAAAACTATTATTTGTTCTTCTTCTTTTTAGTCGGTCTTGAATTGTGGAGTAGGATGAAATTTGTGAACCAGATCTATAAGATTTAGAGTGGGAGACTAAAAATGTTGTTCCTTTGTATAATATTGGTTGGGGTAATATGACTACTGATTTCAAAAATATTTAGGAGCTTCCCAAAAATGTAGAGCTACGGTATCATGCTTCTGATACTATTGGCCTTGAAACTGTTCTACCAGGAGGTCTGTAGTTGTACTATTGGCTGACAATAGCAATTGAATTTTAAAAAGCTTCGTCATCATCATCTTCTTCAACCTAGGAAGGATTAGCAGTTTGGAAGCTTAAGTGATAATTTTAACTTGGTGATAATTTTATAAGACGTTTTTATATAAAGTAAATATCTGTGGTATTAAATTTTAAATTTGTATTTTATTTTGAGAAACCCAACTTCTATATTTAAGGAATTACCATTAAGAGGCTCTGGCCGATCAAATGTAAAAATTTTACGAAACAAACGCTCTGAATGGTTTAGAACCTCTTAATCATTCAAATTAAGAGACTATCAAACACCCTATTAGCCTTATTTTTTCGATGATTCATTATGAATATTGTTTTTGCTTTATTTTATGTTCCTTGACCTTCTACTATTTGCGTTTGAGATTATTTATTGAAATCACTTTGTATTTATTTTAACTTTCTAACTTTAATCGTGAGGTGAATTTCTTTTTTATTTTGAAGTGTTATTTACAGCCCCTTCTCCTTGAGTGCTTATTTCCTAACAACCCTAAAGACATACTTCAAAGTGGTCGATTAGACTTAACATACTTCCATTTTCAAATCTTTAGGCTTTAGCCTTTTGGCCTTAGTTACAAACATTTTAAAACCCTAACCATAAATATGTTTAGCTATATAGAACAACAGTTTGCTATCTTTAGGCATCTTGCGCAACGGCCTTTAATATAAATATAAAATTATGCTTCTAGTGTGTAGCACATATATTTTTTTAGGATATCGTACTTGTTGAGGCTATGGCTGAGAAACATAATACTTATATTATAAAAGTTCTAGTTCCAACATGAATTGCCCTCATTATAAATGTTCTTACGCCAATCATCTAGGGGTGGTTGGGGTTGTGGTAGGATTAACTTTTTGACTTTTTGAAAAGTCAATTAAGTCAAATTTAGTGTTTGGGAAAAAACTACTTTTAAACATATTTTTTGAAACCCTTGATAAGTTAATAAGTTAGAAGTAAGGAGGTAACTTATTGACTTTTGAAAAACTAGAAGTTCTTTTTAGACAAAAATACCCTCATTTTTTACCCAAACACTTTTTTAAAAATAACTTATCAACTTATAGTTTCTTGCCACCATATAAGCTATTCCAAACATTTAACAAAAAAAACTTCTTTTTGAAAAGTCATAAGCTAATAAACACTTTTACCCAAAAATACTTATGGAGTTAAATAAACAATCCCAAACATCTAGGGGTGCAATTCTCGACACGACACAAACACGACACTACACTAAAATAAGCGGGTTTGGGTTAGAGATTTCAACCCATTTAATTAAACAGATTAACACGACACGAAAATTAAATGGGTTGGGTTTGGGTCCAACATTTTAACTCGATAATGACTCGTTTATTTAAATGCAAGTTCTTTTAATTCTTTAGGTAAATTGGGCATGCCTGAAACCAAAGCCAAATATCAAATAAAACTTTAGGTTGAATTGTTTTGTAATGTAGAAGCCACTAATTAGTTTGCCCAATTCAATACATAAATTTATGTTTTTACTTTTTCATTAATATCTCATGCTCCACAATCGTACTCGGCCATTTTCACCTCATTAGGACTTCGTTCCTTTAATCTTATTATGAATTTTGTCCAACCGACTCCCAAACTATTACTCTCTCAGGTTATTCACTTTTTATTTTCCACCTTCCAACTCTTACTGTTTCAACCTATTCGGCATTTCAATATGGCATGCTACGACACATTTACAAAGTAAACGGGTTGACACTCCAACCCACCAACTCAACATGAAAATAAACGGGTTGACACGACACACACGATAATTAAACGGGTCGGATTTGGGTCAAGTTATTTCAATCCGTCAACCCGACATGAATACAACATGACACAACATGATTATCAGGCCTACAAACATCCACATCGTTACGAATTCAGCAACTTTGGGGGTTGCCAAAAGTTATTTTTCTTTTTTGCATAAGTATGAAATGTTAGAAACAAATTTTCACAATGTTACAAGTTCAACAAATCTGGGGGTTCATCTACCACTTCCACAAAAAGTGTATGGACCATTGTAAAACTTGTAGAGAATTGGGGGCCAATCCTCAATTTTGAAAACATTTTGATGACTCTTCTACAATTCTCCAGGAAGCTAACCAATCACAGTCTAATCGGCAGAGCAGAACGAGAAGAGATGGAAGCCGTAGCGGTGGTTTCCACGCACAAGTTACTGGGATTATCCTCTAATCATTTCGGTTCTCAGGGCAACAAGGTGAACCATTTGCGGAGAAGTGCAAGTTGTTGTGCAACCGTGTCGGCCGCAGTCGGGATTGAATCCACTTTTGTTGGAAGCTGCAAGGTCCGACAGAGGTTGAGGAGGTTATCCTCGTTCCATTCGAGTTCAAGATCATACACTAGCCAAATCTGCAAGTCCCAACTCGTAGATTTTGCCCCTGCTGCTTCTGCAGGTTACGCTGTTCTTCTCCTCGGCGGTGGTCTTTTTGCCTGTAAGTTATTTAAATTGATACCCATTTGCCCTTACTATGAAAATAGCCCTTAAATCGTCCGTCTTAATCTGTTCTTTTTTGGCGCGGCTTCGTATTTTGCAACCAGATACCAAATCAGGAAGCAAAGGGTCGCTTTTTGGCGGACTTACGGGAGCAACTCTCATGTCTGTTGTAAGTGCTACCCTGTTAATCTTGTTCCCTCTATTTTGCGTTACGTAATCTGATATGAAACACATTCTTCTAAGATGTGTATGGCTACAAATTCTAGTTTTCCAGTAATCCTTTAAGGTACTAGAACAAATAATCACACCAAAAGTTCTATCTCAAAGGGTAGACTAAACTGGAACATAGAGAGAGGAATCCCTTAGGTTATAAAGATGAAAAACATCCATCATATCGTATTAAGATGTTTGTGATATGACCGCTAATTATTTGCTTTGTATTTAAATTATACGAGATCATCCCATGGAGAATATAATATCTGAGATTCAACTTCAACCAAGATGTTGCTTAATTATAACTTTTTGTGACGTTAAATTTGTGATAATCTGTTTTTTTCGGGTAAAGTAAAATAGCATAAAACTATATTAAGATGTTGATGAGTAAGCTAGTATTCTTGATACTCTTATGTTGTAGAAACTGTGAAGAATGCTTTGAAAATGCTGCAGCATACTTCCTTATTAATAGCATGGAATTCTCTTTTGTCCATTAGTTTTCCCAAACAGCCAAGATACTTTGATCAATTTCTCATACTCCTATGTGATATTAATTTTGATTTTATTAAAAAACATATGCCATTGGTATACCACTTACGTATTCTGATGTTATTTCTTATGCAACAAATCTTGATATTTCAATTTACTTTAACTTCACCAAGTCTAAATTTAACTTAGTTTTTCAATCAGTTGTGAAATATCAACTGAAATAAATATTATTTAAACACATAATTTAGAATAATACAAAGTCCTACATATTTAGGTGTTGCTTGTTTTTGAAGAGGTAAAACGTTTGTGGTATGCGGACCACATCTGTAGAAGAAAAGATGGACCAAAGTCTGCAGTCTACAAGAAAAATATTGTTTGTTTTTTTAAAGTCTGCAGATTGCTAAAATAAATTGAAATTTAAATAAATTGGTTTTTTTTAAATGTGAAATTATTATAATCTATTTAACTGTCGTATGATATTAAGTTATTAACCATCATGACATAAGAATGATTATTTGAGTTTTGATATCAGGAGCTTCAGCTTTGTTTTGCCGTCCGGAAAAATAGTCGTATGATATTAGTAGGACAAATCTAACTATGAAGTATTTGAGAGATTAAATAATATAAAAAATACATTAAGCGTTAACTTTTTTTTTTTTGTCAAATTAATAAAACAAAAAACATCTGAAGAAATGTGTAAAAAGAAGAGGACAAATCTAACTTTTTTTTTTTTAGTCTTGAAGATGTTTTCATACTTGAAAAATGGTTATCCCATGTCTTCTATAAGAAGAGGGCATACATACCTTTTTAGGTTTGCGGTCTTCTAAAAAACAAACATTCTGCAACATCTGCCCACAGACAAAAAAGGCCAAAAAGATATTTTTGAGAAAAACAAACAACACCTTAGTGTCCCAGATCAGCTAGACAGAGGCCCATATGTCTCTATATATGTTTAAGTCTTCCCTCTTTTCATAAGGGCTCTTTTGAAGAGAAAACTAAGAACTTCACATATATCTTACATAAAGGTAGGCCATGGATTGATCCTATCTATAAGTGGAAAGAGAAGAGTTGGACCAACTGTATTTTTAGAACGGCTAACTCACACACCCACTACTCTACTTCTAATTATACACCTTTTGTCTCTAGTGGGCCTTGAACCCTCAACCTTTGGTGTGGTTGAGGGGCACCTTTCCGAAAACTCCAGATACCCCTTGGTGTAGGAACGACTATGCTAAAAGCCAATGTAGAAAACAAACATACTAAGCAAACCGCTAAACCAGGACTACAGGGCTGTTTAAGGCCATAAAGAGATCGCCAAAAGTGACATTCATGATCTGAAAATTGAGAATCACGGAAGTTAGGTGACCTATGTATATATAGATAGCCTGAAATGGTCATGAAAAAGATGCATTTTTCACATCCTGATAGATCGGCCAAATAAGATACGTGGAGACAGAGTATGGTACAGATGGTGTCCAGTGTAACAACCGGATTGAAAGTCTCATCACATATTGATTTGGTCGATGGCTTTTACCATTGGCGACCATACGGGCTTTGTAACATGCAAATGATCTATTAACGCTCTTATTTTTCTTAAGTAACCACATGGACCGAATCATATTCACCTTTGGTGGCTAGGAATGAGAATCGAGGGGACCTGAGTACCATTATAAGAGCAAGAGCATGAAACTCTTTATTCATTCCGTTGAGCAGAGTGAGGGTACTGCAATTCCTATAAATACAAACAAGAAATTGGGTTTTGACATACGAATGAAATTGTGAAAATATAGACTACGCATCATATTTATGTCTAAACAAATACGCATAATAATTAAAAATTGATCATGTTAAATATATGCTTCTCCCTTGCAGGCCTACTATCTTATGCAATCACCTGAGACAAAGGAAATTGGCGATGCACTTGCATTTGGAGCTTCTCTTCTTTTTGCTTCTATATTTGGTATGAATCTTCATCTGAATATATCTAAAACTTATGTCTAATCATTCTCACAAAAACTTGATTCATGTACCCTAAACTGTTAAAATTCGTTGTATTTTGTCTCTTCTGATGCAGGAATTCGTCTTGCAGCCACACGTAAAGCAATACCTGCGGGCCTTTTGTTAGGCCTTTCGGTCAGTATAATGGCAGTCACCTTTTCAGCTTACCTTCAAGATAGGATCTAATGTATCATGTTTAATTTCCAGTTTTTATGTTTACTCTTATTGTACAATTATTTGACTTTTAATTTTTCCCTTTTTCTTCCATTAATAAAAATGATGTATGTCCAAGGAACATGTTTCTTTCTTGGAACCGGTAAAATGATGGTATATGAAATTTATGCGGAATTAAAAATAATCGTCTATTTTATAACTATTAGTTATCTTTAAACATAACCCAAATCAAACCCTCACAGTATTATAATTAACAATTTAACATCACATCCACCAAAAATCGTGTCCATGAGTAAATCTAATTGTAAACGACTCTTTCCACTTGACATAAAAAATGAAGTATCGTATTGGGCATTGTAACTTCAAGAATAACGTGCGTAAGATTTTAGTTCCAAATAAGTGAATAACCAAACCATACGTAAGAAAGTAAGAAACCGTTGTGAAGATTTTGAATTCTTGAAGGGTTTCAAGAAAATATAAACATAAACTCCTATATGTGACACCAGTATATGTGTTGTCTTTATTAAGTTCTATTGAGGCAAAATTTAGATATTTAGTATCATCAATATATAAATTAAAAGTGATGAACAACATAACAAGAAGCCAAGAAAAGCATAGCGAAAGAAAAGAGTTACCGAGGGGCCAATCTAACAGGGGGAAACACACGTGAAGATAAAGTTTTGCTGTATACTGCGTCATTTATGCTTAATTATTTTGGAAGTTTCTGTATGATGCTAATGGCTTTTGCATATTTGTTTGAGATCACACGCTTAGTGGTGGATGGAATCATTCTTAAAAGGAGTGATTTCACATGACTAGTGGAGGATAATGTGATACCAAATTTGGTTTTGAAGCTACTTAACGTATCAGAAACATCAACAGGCACAAGATCCAATGAGAAATAAAATTGTCTTCCTGGTGTGGCCTTTAACTAAAGAAGTTTAGGGCAAATGTATGAAAAAAAAGAAAAAAAAACTTATTATAGGCTAATAAGAGAAATTGTTTTTGTTCCTACATTTTATTCCTACTAATCTTCCTACTCAATTTAATTTATGACAGGTGTATTAAAATATTATTAGTTTTATTAAATATGACATTGTCATAATTTCACATGGGTAGAAATAAATGTAAGAATATAAAGTAGGAATCAATACAATTACTCGGTTGATAATTAGAAAAATCCTTATAATGATTTTATATTAATAAAAACACTTCTATTACAGAGACATATGATATAGGGGTTTTTTCAATGACATGACTATAATAAGTACTTTTCTTTCAATGTCGACATTCATTTGTGCTTTTTTTTTATAAAAAAAACATTAAATATAGAGGTTTCTAAATAATGGATAGTCTGTTTGGTTAATGAAAGGATTTTTTTTTGTATGTATTAAAATTGTGTTTTATCGACCCAAACAAAATTGTGGTTTTCTGGTTATTGACATGTTGCGTTTTTCTAATATATCGATAAGTTTACAACAAGTGTTACACTATAAACTTGTTAGGTAAGAGGAATGTTAAATGTAGAGAGTCTTAGATGGTGTTTCTTTTTTATTCGATGTACTTAATCTATAAAAATTTCAATGACTTCAGCTATATATAGAGTCGTTTTTTTAATCTGAACGGCCCACGTCAACCCGTCCCAAGGCTCTATAGGAGATTAATAACGGAACACTAGCGATATTTTAGACGTGTCAAAATTTAAACCCTGACCTCTTGTGTGGAATTTCGTACCTCAATCAACTAAACTCTTATCATGGAGGCGTAGATAAAATTAATAAATAATTAAGGAGGTTGGTATATAAAACCAAATAAAGATAGGATAAGTTTATAAAACCCATTATTGCATACATTCAAACAATCCAAAGTTCTTATTAAGAAATTAGCATGACCCATCTCATTATCGGTGGCACTAAAATGGGATCGGCTAGGCATATTATATCGTTATATTTATACGTATTTTTGTTCTTTTGATTTATTGCATTATAAATGACACTAATGATCAAGTACGCATATTCTATGGTTTTATTCACCTTTCCTTTTGCCCTTTTGGATTTGTCTTTCATTCGTCGTTGGTTCTAGGCACTGATTAAAGAAGCACCTTTACCATATAATACTTCATGGGAGAAGATGATATGCAATAATGAACCAGTTTTTTATAATATGGTATTGTTGTGATGATGTGCTTTCTTTTTTACTCTTTCTTTGCTAAAAATGAAGTCAAAAGACTAATCCGACATTGTATCATCATTGGGCCCACATACTTTACCTCATATTAAGCCAATTCTAACCGAGTTTTAAAACAATATTCAAAAAAAATTCTTTCACATATATCCCACTCAAAATAACCATTGTACGAATTCGATGATGTGGATGTCGGGGGCAGGCAGGCTATCAATATCCTAATGAAAAAGATAGGGTCTATAATGCATATTGGGGCAGTTTGGGTAATGTAACCAAAAAAGATGCCTGACAAGACAAATGAAAGTAGGGAGAAAACAACAAATCCTTCTAAGTCGTAATTGGATGGCATGATATGTATTGCAATGCAGCCTCAACCCCAAATGTAACCAAGAGCAAGGGAGGCCGTTGCAAAGATAAAACCTAATAACAATTGACACGGAGTGCCACCGGATGGGGACTAGATGTGAAATATGATAGATTGATTACAGGGACGTGCTTGGTATTTATTAATCAAAACAAAATAACTGATTGATGAAATGAGAGGTGGCAACAAAATGCAAGGAAATACTTAATAAAAAAGGGTTAAGTTCATATGAGATCGTTATATTTCGTGAGAGCGGGAGATACATTCATAGCCACTCATTTTGGGTGTAAAACAAAAGAAAAATTAAAAAATGCAAAATAAATGAAAAAAATTGAAAAAAAATATATTTATTTATTATTTTCGTCACCTTTTTTATTCAAAAAAAATAAAAATAAATTTAAAAATAAAAAAATTTAACCTTTTTTTTCATATTCTAGTAGAATATTACACTATTCTGTGTAATTACACATCCAACAACATTCCACTGAAATATTTTTTCGATTTTTCCAGGTCTTTTTCGATTTTTTTATTATTTTTTATTTTTTTAGGTTCAATAAATATCGAAAATTAGTAGAAATTTTTTTAAAAAAAATTCACATTATTTAGCCTATTTTATTTTTTTTTATTTTTGATCTCCAAAATGAGTGGCTAGGATTGCGTCTCTCCGTCTCACAAAATTTACATTGTCTTATTTGAACTTCTATATATATATATATATATATATATATATATATATATATATATATATATATATATATATATATTGGTTTAAATGAAAATCATTAAAAAGTTAAGAAACAAATGAACTAATTTTAGTCTATCATTAAAATAATAGATAGATCTGATTAAATTAGTTAAAATCCTTTTTTTTTTTTGCTTTTTGGTAAAAACATGACAAATCGTTTAATACATTTTATTCATACGCTAATCCATAGTTTAAATACTCATTCATACATGCATTCACAGTTTTTTACACTTATACACTATTTCACAATTTCTACCGGGTGATATGAGGGAACGAAACGGGGAAGGAGGAGTTGATGGTCGAGTTGTCATCAGTGGTGGTGATGGTAGTAGTGGCAAGTTTAATGCATATTCACAGTTTAATATAACAAAAACATTCAAATTTTATACACACATTCACATATTAATACCAAAATTCAAAGTATAGAAATTCATACAGGCATTTCATCAAACACCTGGTGTGCGATTGTGGAACAGATCTCATGTGGCGGTACTGAAACAAATCTGATGTAGTTATGATTTCTGACATCGACGAGGGAGGGAGGAGATGGCGGTGGTGCACCAGACGACAACGGTGGTGTGAATCAACCGCCTAACATCTTTTTCACTGAATTTTTGCAACTCCAGTGGCAGATCTAGGACTAAGTAGCGGTGTTGGTTGTGATTCCTTATCGGAACTCATTTCATCTCATCGGAACTCCTTCCTCGATAGTATGTAACAACGGTGGTCGCAGAAATAGTAAATATGGAGGCGAAGATTGCGGATCTAAAAGCAAAAATCCTAGATTTAAAGGTGGAAATCACAAATCTGGTGTCGAGAATTGTAGATATAAATGTCAAAGTAGAGTGGCATGAAGAAGACGATGGATCAGGGAGGAGACGATGAAGGAGTCGATTTTGATGATGGCAGCAGCGGTCACGGGTGGCAAAGGTGGCGGCAGGCGTCGGCCGGTGGTGGCTGTGGTGTTGGGGGTTTTAATATGTGTTCTTGGATGTTTGTGAGAGTTTTTGAGTGAAGAATTTTCAATCTAATTTTTAGATAGTACAAACCAGCCTCGACTTGGCCGTCACCAGTCTTGCAGTTTCCAAGGGAGTGGAATTCCCTTGTTCCTCTCCAAATCATGCGCAACTACATGTTCTTCGCTTTTCCGATCACCGATGCATCCTTGTATATTACTACTTGCATCTACCTATTAAACCTGTCTATCCCATTGGTTCAATGTAGTATCAATCATGTCGGCAATTTCCTGTTTATCCTCCTTTTGACTTTCGATAACAATGATGGCGAATATAGTCGTAATACCCTATTAGTCAATCGACGTAGATGACTACCAACCCGTAACTTCCATAAAAGCAACAAATACTCTTAAAGGTGTTTTGTCCTTTGATAGTCGCCTCTATCTCGATCATATCAGATATATATGAACTATCATCACTAGTGGTTGGATTAGTTCACATCATCATTGTGACTATTTTACGAACAATCCTCACTAAATCTTATACCCAAGTTTTTAAGGTAAGTCTCCTATCGAGACATGCTCTTGTATTCTCTCTCACGGTTCAAGTCTAGCATCCTACACTAAAGGAGGTAGTTCACTTGAACCATGGCTATGATATCAACTGTAACGGCCCAAAATTACACACCGTCCATTTACATAGAAAGCACGAGATCAACAAAAGATTGTCCTAATTTTTTTTCTCTTTTTAAACATACAATTCAGTTTATAATTAGGTGGTACAATAGACATGCGAGAGTCACGACAAGTGTACCTTCAAGAGACATTATACTTGAAGCTTTTCTAGTCAAACCTTTCTACTCTTACACATGTCTACTATACATGCATACACGAAAAGGGTAGGCTTGGTATTTATAGTTTGAAAAGTATGAATTTGCTCTTCTCATGAAATAGATGTGGCGTCTAAAGATGGATTGTAATAGCTTATGGAGAAGACGTATTATGTCTATACATAAAGTCTCGGGTGAAGATCGAAAGCCGTTAGCGAAAAGGGGTCTGTCGAGGATGTGGTTATCCATTGTTAATTGTGTGCAAGAGTTGGAGGATGTCAATATAATGATGGATCAGATTTTAGTTAGAAAGATGGGTGGAGGGGACAAGACGTTTTTTTGGCATGACACTTGGTTGGGTAGCATTACCCTAAAGATGGTATTTCCGAAATTGTATGCGATTGAGCTGGATAAAAGTTGTAAGGTGAGTGAGCGAGTGGAGGTTGGAGATCACTGTTTTCGATGGAATTGGAGAAGAGATCCTCAGAATGGTGATGAGAAAAATGAGCTTGATCTAGTTATCAGCTGTCTTGTGGATGCAAAACTGATTTTTAAGTCGATTCTTGGGATTGGAATCTCGAGAGCAATGGGATGTTTTCGGTGCGATCCTTGAGAAACTTAATTGAAGATGTGCAATGTGATGGAGATATCTTACCTTTTGATTGGTTGTATGTGATTCCTTTGAAAGTTAACTGCTTCATGTGGAGGTTTGTGAAAAATAAAATTCTTGTTTCTTCTAATCTTATCAGGAGAGGAGTTGCGGTTTCTAGTAAATGTTGTTCTTTTTGTGGTGAGATTGATGAAGATCTGGAACATCTTTTTTTCTCCTGTTCTTTTTCTCGGGATGTTTGGAGCAGATTCATTGCTTTGTCAGGAGTACTTATTTCGCCCCCTTCATGCTTGCAATATCTTTTGGTTGATATGAATTGCAGGGGATTGAATAAGAGTTACAAAAGGTTAAAGCTAGGGCTCTTGTACGCGTTGGTTTGGTTCATTCGGAAGGCGAGAAATGATGCCATTTTCAAGAAAGTTAAAACCTCTCCTGTTAGAGCGGTGGATGATCTTCAAATTGCTTCTTTTAATTGGTTTAAGTTTAGGTCGAATTTTAAATGTTTTGATTGGAATCTATGGTGTTTTATCTCCTATCGATGCTTTTTGTAAACGTTTGTAATTTTCTAGCGCCTTGCTAGCTTTCTTTAATATTATTTCCGCCGTTCTAAAAAAATAAAACAAAAACCTGCATACATGTGATAAACCACACACACAAGATAGGTCAGACATAAGTTTAGTGAGTACATAATACAACATGTATGCTACTGTTATAGGAAGCACATTCCGTCATTTCCTACGTTAACCACATATAAACACTTTTATATTTATGGGAAACATTTCCCTTTTCTTACGATACATTCATATTTTATAGGTATAAGGAGCAGATTTCTCAATTTGATTTCTTTATTAGTATCATATAATAGTGGAGTGCATGCTCTCTGAGCCATTCGAATTCTTACGTTCTGTACCAAGTATCAGACATAGGCATTGTTACACCCAATCATGGTCCACAATATTTGTTATCGATCCTCCGAGGCAGTCCCTCGTCATAATTCCACTTCTTTGTCCTTTGAGACCGGATCTCGACAGGATTTCACACCTATATACTCCGAGGCGGTTCGTCGTCAGGTTTCCTCGTCTCAATCCTCCGAGACCGGACCTTGACAGAATTCCATATCTATACCATCTAAGGCTGTTTCTCGTCATGTTTCCATGTCTTTATCCTCCGAGACCAGATCTCGACAGAGTTTCATATCACTATTCCACAAGACAGTTCCTCGTTACCCGCCTATATCTTTATTTATTGAGGAAGTTCCTCAGTACACGTCTATGTCCATGTCTATTGAGGCAGTTCCTCAACACACACACACACACACACACACACACATATATATATATATATATATATATATATATATATATATATATATATATATATATATATATATATATATATATATATATATATATATATATATATATATATATATATATATATATATATATGATAACCGAGGAAGTCACCCGACCCGTCCTTTGGACGACCCGACTGACCCAACCTCGGGGCAACATGAACACCCGGTAAACTCATGTGCCAGGCAACCCACCCTTCGGGTGTACCGGTGGCCATCCCTAATTGAAACCGGTGAGAGTCGAACCCTTGACCTCTCCTATGGAAAGGTGGGAAAGCTACCAACTCGGCCATCATGAGATGGTTTATATATATATATATATATATATATATATATATATATATATATATATATATATATATATATATATATATATATATATATTGAGGCAGTTCCTAAGTACTCATCTATATCTATATATATTAAGGCAGTTTCTCAGTACTCATCTATATCTATATCTATTGAGGCAGTTCCTTACCACTCATCTATATCTCTATTTATTAAGGCAGTTCATCAGTACTTGTCTATATCTCTATCTAGCAAGACAGTTCCTCACCATGAAGTATAGGCACGTCGCCTTATCCCCACAAGAGAGATTTACCTACTCACATTCTCAAGCTTGACCCGTCTACATACGAAATCTTACTAATTATCACTTTTAGAAGTTAGGTTCTAGGTTTAGGTCAGTGACACCTGGCATTCTCTCTACTTCCTCACATTTTATTGCTACCACAAGCAACCCTTAATGTATTCTAACAAGGCCAACCCTTGTCATGGTTCCAAGGACATCTCGTGTCATTTTCTTATCAATGATGTATGTATGTACCTACTTCCCACCCATCCAACGATACCCTATTCTCGTTAGCTATTAAATAAACAATTCTAGGTTCTAATCCTGAGACATTATCTTCTATCAACATACAATTCACTACTTGACATTTTATTTTACCATACACAACATTTCGATATACATTGTATATCACAACTATAACAATAATAAAATGTATTTCAGTATTAAGTGGTAGCATGTACTCACCTTAGTGATGTCATAATTGTCTCGAACTCAGTTCTGTCAGTTTGTTTCTCATGTCATGGAAGTTGTCAATATCACATATCATTTCTGAGTACCACAATTTTTTTACCACAGACTCAAGGTTACCCATCTACACGATCGTTTCATACATGTCTCAGTCAATCATTGGACTGTTCATGCAACGTGTCGCGTCCAAGCAATCGATACTACGAGTCCGATGGACACCCTTCATCGCGTCGCGACCTTGCCCGTCGCGTCGCTAACCAGGAACATTCATGAGCCGTGTCGTTACCTATGAGCTTAGCGCCGCTACCCAAGAATACTCATCCATAACATAACTACATATGAGCTTACCGCCGCTATCATTGAATCAGACCATCGAGTTCTACACAACTACTACACATGATTTTTCCTTAAATCTACCAAGTTGGAAATTAGACATGATTGAAATAAATTAAATAAACAAATTTTTTGATAAGACATATTAATAAGATTAAGCTTATCATCAATGTGATTGTCGAATGAATCCTCATAAAGGGGTTTCTATTTTAGCAGACGAACATAGATGAACGTACAGGAAAACCTTCTTTGGATTTGCCTAAGATCTTTGGAATACATTTATATCTTGCAGGTGTGGCTTGCTTTGGTTTTGGTGCATTTCACTTAACAGGTTTGTATGGTCTTGGCATATAGGTGTCCGATCCTTACGAGCTAACAAGAAAAGTACAATCTGTAAATACATCGTGGGGTGTGGAGGGTTTTGATCCTTCACTCATACGATGGATCTCATATATAAGAATTTATTTAGATTGATGCTAAATAAATATGATGGATCGTAAATGAATTTAAGATGACCCTTTATTTAGCTTAAGATGGCCCTTTATTTAACATCACCTGCAGTTTTTTACACCACCCTGGTCTTATTGAATATAATATGTATTTCTAAGCACCACCCAAGTCGTATTGAATTTAATATGTAGTCTAAGTTATATAATATGAATGTCAAATCACGTTTTTGTCTTGATTACTGAAACAAAAACCGTACAGTATGATGCAGTAAGTTATTGGGCGGTCCCTTTTTATCGTTGTCATTGATTCATTCGTTGTATCGCAATTTTTCTTTCTTTCAATCCTTTTCTCTTTAATTTAAAATTACTTGCTTTGTCCCAAAAGCGCTGAATTACTGAAGTTACATGTAAACCAATTTATCCGCTCTTAAACCCACTTTTATTAAACCAATTAAGATATTTTTCAAGCACTAATCAAAGTATCTATCAATGAAATAAACGTAAGATATCTTTAAAAGAAAATTCCAAGAAGCGTTAACTTATTTAAATACCATAAAAAATAAACAAAAAGTACACTGTTTAGACATCATATATATGAAATTATTTGTCAAACACTCAAACCCATGTATTATAATAGTAGTATGTACGCATGTTCGTTTAGAATGATAATTGAAGTTGTTAATAATTAAAGTTGTCAAACAAAAAAAAGAGTTTTAAATAATAGATAGCCCGTTTCCAAAAAAAAAAATAATAGATAGCCATTATAGAGTGCTAATATACAGTCGAATCTGACTGACCCTGATGTATGCATCGTGTCTTATGGTTGAATCTGATAGGCTGTGAAGTTGATTGGCAAGAGTTGACTTTACAATTCCCTTTCTTCCCCATTCATTTCCTTTTAGTATATACATGACCCACCTTCACTCGCAAACCTCCACACACCATTAAAGACCTCCTTCGATTCCTCAAGAGTGGCAGATAGGAGCAGGTTTCAGCTTTTTGCTTATTTAAACTCTTTCTTTTTCGACCAATTTCACTATATATACATACAGTTCGTCTTCAATCTGGATCGCTCGCGTCTTCTTTGTCTTCTTCCTTGATCATACCTTTATAAAAACCCTGTAAGCATGTAACTTAGTTTCTTCCCGATTTCCTCCATCGATTTAAAAAAAAAAGAAGAAATTTTAGGAATACATTTATGATTTTAGCGTTGAAGCTGTATCTTTCTTGTATCTAGTTCAGTTGTTCAGTCTGGCTATCGTGAAAATCTTCCTTCCGTAATTGAAATTTTATAAAAATCTACCCAGTATGTAAATTTAGGCAATCCATCGGTTTCTTCTGTTGAAAAGAAAAAAAATCTTAAAAAAAAAGATCTAGTTTCGATCTGGATCGAATTCAGCCGATTGTGTAGCAAAAAATTTATAAAAATCTACGAATTATGTAAGGTTTTTGCCACTATCTTTTGATCCTAGTTGAAAACCAAAAAAAAACAAAAACAAAAAAAATTGTGTTTAGTCAGTATCATAGTTAGTTTGGAGGGAAGAGGGAAAAGAATTGTTTAGAAATGGAAGGCGGCGATGGTCAAACGCCACCAGTATCAGCACCGGCAACGCCTGGAACGCCGGGAGGTCCGTTGTTCACATCTCTCCGAGTGGACTCCTTGTCTTATGATCGGAAGTCAATGCCTCGTGGCAAGTGCATGCCCCTTTGTGCCCCATCGTGCGGTGGCGGTCCATCGAACACCTGCTTCACCGATTTCCCATCTCCCGACATCTCTCTCACCCGAAAGGTACCACTCATTCTTTAATTTTTCACAGATATTAATTATCTGCCAAATTTTGATTGTGGTGATGACGATATACAGTTGGGAGCAGAATTCGTCGGAACATTTATCTTGATATTCGCAGCAACAGCAGGGCCAATAGTCAACGAGAAATACTCAGGAGCGGAGAGTCTAATCGGGAATGCAGCATGTGCAGGGCTTGCGGTGATGATAATAATACTTTCCACCGGTCATATCTCCGGAGCCCATTTAAACCCATCTCTCACCATCGCATTTGCAGCACTCCGTCACTTCCCATGGGCACAGGTCCCGGCGTACATCTTAGCACAAGTTTCAGCCTCCATATGTGCTTCTTTTGCTCTCAAGGGCGTCTTCCATCCCTTCATGTCCGGTGGTGTCACCGTCCCTTCCGTCGGCACCGGCCAAGCTTTCGCCCTTGAGTTCCTCATCACCTTTAATCTCCTCTTCGTCGTCACAGCTGTCGCCACCGATACTCGCGCTGTAAGCATAATCAACAACCAACCATTTACGCTTTCTTTTTTACGGTCTCTCATGGTATATGTGTATGTGTCAGGTGGGTGAATTGGCGGGTATTGCAGTCGGAGCTACTGTTATGCTCAACATTCTTGTTGCTGGGTGAGTATTCGTAAGAGGGTTTAATGATTTCAATTTGTTTTTTTGGAATCGATGAATCTTTATATTGTTTTGTTGATGGATGTTGTAGGCCTTCAAGCGGTGGTTCAATGAACCCAGTTCGTACATTGGGACCAGCGATTGCAGCCGGGAACTACAAGGTGATATGGGTGTACTTGTTGGCACCCACACTTGGTGCACTTGCTGGATCTGGGGTCTACACATTGGTGAAACTTCAGCCGGGTGAGGGTGAGGAAGGGCGTTCGGTTCGAAGCTTCCGGCGCTAGATGGTGGTTATGGTGTTTATGTTATTTGCATATATGGTGTGTTTGTAATAAAATGGGATGTGGTTTCAAGTCCCTCGAACTAGTGTGTGATGCGAGATATCGCATGGATGTTTTTATGGTTTGTGGTTTGCTTTGTGTTTGCGTGATTATTGTAATAAAATATGCATAGACATGTATGATGTATGTTTGAAACTTTGAAGTTTGTGATATTGTAATCTTTGTTTTGTGATATGTTTGGCAAGTATTATGTAGATTTGTTGCAATTATTAGCCCTTTTGTCCTTCATGATGTGGCTGACCCCATGGATTAATTGCTTTAGGGGTCCTTTTAGGCCCATTGGGGGTCTATCGAATCTTCTTGGTTGTTTGCTCTTTCGGGGGTACATTGTCTGAGGTGGTTCGGCTTTTTTTTAGGGTTTGGTCTCTCCTTGGTCCTACTAGAAATAGAATGCAATTGGTTGTAGTCCTTGGGTATCATGTTCCAACAATACAATTGCTAATGGAGTTGCACAAATGGGCTGGCCCTACAAGCTTTTACTCGGCCCGATTTTTGGCTGCCCGGTTCCGGTTCACATAAGTTTTAAATTTCATAGGTAACGGCTATATAGCTCTTTGAGGCCAACTTTGACCTTTTTTTTTTTTTTTTTTCTTTTTTTTTTTTACCATTTTAGCCATATAAAAAGGGGTGGGTGCTTTTGGTTATAACTTAATTAAAAGAAGTATCTAATATCGTATTCTTGGCAAATTGTGGTTCTATTTAGTTATGGAAAATTGTTTTCAGTTTTGAGAAAAATGAAATAAGTTTTCATTTTCAATAGAAAATTTTAAAAACATGTTTGGTTAATACTGATTGAGTTTTCATTTTCGCGTTATGCATCATCAATCATGATGCATAAAAAGCTTGAAGCCATGGGTAAAAAGAATATTTTAGCCAACAAATATCATAGCACAAACAGGAAAACAAAATTACAAGGGCAAAAGGGGAAAACATGGTCTTAGTAGGTTTAAAAATTACCACTCATGTTCACATATTTGACCTAGGTTTCATTTTTTATTTAAGATTTTGCTCCTTGGCTTTTTGAACTTTTTAAAAATTCTATTAGTATTATTTCATTTTATTTTGCTTTTTTTTACAGATCTGTTTGTGGGTGGGTGAGAGTGAGGTGGGGGTAGGGGAGTGTGTGTTTTGGTGGGTAGGGTTGGGTGTCCATTGTGTGTGTATCACGTGTAGGTGGGGGCGTGTGTGATCATATTTAAGAAAACGTTTGAAACTGAAAAAATGTAGAAAACGATAATTATCAATTTTCCAAATCAATCTCGTGTTGGGTTCCAAATCTCAACCTTTGTCGAGGTGGGGAGTCCTTGACCGATGAAAAAGTTGTCGAAGTATTGACATGCAACCACGTAAAAGATGTTTAAAATCATTACAACTTGGTTAAAACGACGTGACGTCACACTCGTGAGTCATGTTCTTCAGTAAAAGCCACAATGTACCCAAATCTAACTCATATGACCTTTGATGGTCAAATGTTGGCTTTCAACAACAATTTGGCGAGTGAAATGAGGAAAAGGTTCATAATCCACTAAGCGTTGTCATTCGGCGACTTTGACAACCAGTGATTTACAAAGCTAACAAAAAGAAATTCTTCAACTTAGATATCAACAAGTAAGTCGTTCTACTTTCAGACGAGATGTTGTTAAATAATTAAAATGCAGAATTTGGCAAGCACAGGTATGAAAATGGACTTTTTAAATGTACAAAGTGGGTTGGCAATGAGGCCGCTCCACAGAACTTTAAATATTTTGATTTTTATTATCCTACATATTTATTCTCCTATATTTAATGATTAGTAAGTTAACAATCCTCATGATCATGGCGACATCGCTAATGAGAGAATATTATAAAATATTTTAGAGAATTGCATAATGATTATACATGTTACGCAACTTTCAACTCGTGTATAAATGTCGCCAGTGTCCACGCTTTAATAATTAAAGTGGTTGATGCTTTAAAACTAACTCAACAAATTTGCACCTAACCAAACAGAATTGTAATAATATTTTTGAACAATTTATCCAACCTCGCGGTAAGGGAGTGGCGTCGAGGAGTGAATTGTAATGTATTACAGGCACGAACCACCATCTATAGTGGTGAGTTAGGAAAATATATATTGTCAAATTTTATAAAGTTGACAAATGTCAATGAACGAGGTTTTTGAAGCAAAATCAACTTAATTTAAATTGTATTAATTAAAATGTGTGACAAGCCACGTCTTTGACAACACATTACAATTTTGTAACATTCAATGTATAAGTTTTTTACTATATAGCATACATATAAGTATATAACTGTTGATTATCTAGATCAAGTTTCAAAGAGAAGAGAGGGAAGAGAGGCTAGGGTTTGGAGAGAAATACATAACTGTGAAAATAGAAGTTCTTAGCAAATGAACAAAGAAAACAACACTTAAACACAAAAGGGCCAAAGGGCTAATTTAAACTAGTGGGCTAAATAAGGCCCAAACCTACAAATCCTTAATAGACTAACATCCCCTCTCAAACTCACAATGCGATAGCTATAAGCATTGAGAGTTTGTCACACAAAAAACGAAATCGAGAATCAGACAATGCCTTCGTAAACATATCAGCAATCTGTAGGGTTGATGGAACATGCGGCAAAGTGATGGTCCCAAGTTGAAGATGATGACGAGTGAAATGGCAATCAATTTCTATATGTTTTGTTCGTTCATGAAAAACCGAATTCTTGGCAATTTGTATTGCACTGTTGTTGTCACAGTGCAAGGGAATAGGATGAGAAGCATCAACTCCCATATCAGCAAGAAGCCAACGTAGCCAAACAATCTCACAAGTGGTGACAGCCATAGCTCGGTACTCAGCTTCAGTAGAGGACCGAGAGACAACATCTTGTTTCTTACTCTTCCATGAAATCAATGAGTCTCCAAGAAAGATGCAAAAACCAGTGGTGGATTTTCGATCATGAGGATCGCTATCCCAATCAGCATCGCTATAGGCACACAACTTGAGTGAGGACGTGTAAGGAAACACAAGGGTTTGGAATTGAGTGCCTCGAAGATATCTCAAGATACGAAGAACAGCTCCCCAATGAACAGTAGTAGGAGCGGTAACAAACTGGCTAACCACATGAACTGCATGAGATATGTCTGGTCGAGTAACAGTAAGATAAACCAAACTTCCCACAATAGTTCGATATAGGCTTGGATCTGACAAGGGGACACCGTCTGTTGGAGAATACCTGGCATTAGTCTCCAAGGGAGTATCAACTGTCCTGTTGTCAGAGAGTCGAGCACGTTCAAATAGGTCAGAGATATACTTTGTCTGAGATAAAAGATAACCTTTTGAAGATTGTGCAACTTCAATCCCTAAGAAATAACATAGCAATCCCAAGTCTTTCATAGCAAAGCGGTAAGCCAAATCACGTTTCAAAGATTCTATACCATCATGATCATCACCAGTAATAATCATGTCATCAACATACAAGGATAGGAGAATCCGACCTGCATTCGTGCACTTAACGAATAACGCTGAATCATGATTACTAGGAGTGAAACCGAGAGAAGTAATTACAGTAGAGAATTTCTCAAACCAAGCACGAGGGGCTTGTTTGAGACCATACAAGGCTTTCCGAAGCCGAAAAACTTCACCTTGTTAGTGAGCAATACCTGGAGGAGGAGACATATAAACTTCCTCATGAAGTTCACCGTTCAAGAATGCATTCTTGACATCCATTTGGAATATCTTCCATTGACAAATAGAGAAAACTACGATCAGAGTGCGGACAGTAGTCATTTTTGCCACTGGGGCAAAAGTCTCCTCATAATCCATACCATATTGCTGCGAGTATCCTTTTGCAACCAGCCTTGCCTTATATCTTTCAATTGAGCCATCAGACTTGGTTTTGATCTTATATACCCAACGACAACCAATTGTACGTTTTCCATGAGGAAGTTGTACAAGATCCCACGTATGAGTCTGATAAAGAGCTGTAAGCTCTTCTGCCATAGCATTCTGCCAACGATGATCAGAAACAGCTTCTTTGTAAGACTCCGGTTCAGAAAGGCGATGTATATTTGCAATAAAAGATGCAAATGTTGGTGAATAAGAAGAATATACAAAATCTGGCAGTTTAGTAGTCTTATGAGTACGTACAGGTCTCGTCGGTGGTGGATGATTTTCTTGAGCGACAACAGGAGAGGGAGCAGTTGCAGACTGAGCAGGATGGTTGTCTGGAGCTATGGAAGCATCATCAACTGGGGCACTAGATGTAGTGTCATCACTATCAATGGTAAAAGGATCAATATTTTGAAGTTCTGACCGAGTCATGTTGTGAGACTGTACAGGAATAGCATAGTAAGGAATGTGCTCCAAAAAAGTAACATGTCGAGAGACATACAATTTCTGACTCGCTGGGTCATAACACCGATATCCTTTCTGACCAATACCATATCCTAAGAATACACAAAGAGCCGACTTTGGAGACAACTTGTTTCGTTCTACATGAGGTCGTAAGACAAAGCAGGTGCACCCAAATACCCGTAAAGATGAATAGTCAGGTAATTGACCATACAAATTTTCATAAGGAGACATTCCAGAGTTATGGCGAGTAGGGATGCGATTAATCACATAGGTAGCAGTAAGGATAGCTTCTCCCCAAAAGACACTAGGAACATCAGAAGATAATAACAAAGACCGTGCCGTTTCTACAAGGTGTCGATGTTTCCGTTCTGCTATACCATTTTGTTGAGGAGTATCAGTACATGATGATTGGTGAACAGTCCCATCAGATGCTAGTAACTGAGTAAAATCATTAGAGGTATATTCCCCTCCTAGATCACACCGTAAGCATTTTATGACAGCAGAGTGTTGGGTCTTCACAAGAGCTCTGAAATTGCTATAAATGACAAAGAAATTTGACCTGCGTTTCATAAGATAAACCCATGTATAACGAGTATAATCATCTATGAACGAAACATAATAAGGCGATCCTCCTTTGGAGGTTATTGGGGAAGGACCCCACACATCAGAATGCACAAGATCAAAAGGAGCAAAAGAACGGGTGACACTATTATTAAAAGGTAAGGCAGAGAATTTTGCCAGTTTACAACCACAACAATCAGAAATATCAACATTGTTCAAATGACCTAACACACCAGTAGAGGATAAAAACTGTAAGCGTGATGCTGAAACATGACCCAAACGAGAGTGCCAAAGATAAAAATTTGAAGACGAATGACTTAAACGAAAAGACGACAAATCAACACTAGAAGCTGCAATATCAGAAACTTGGAGCTGCTCCAAAACATAAAGCTCCCCAAGTTTACGGCCGATCCCAGTCACCCTCCGAGATTGTGGGTCCTGTACACAACAAAGGGAATCAGAAAAGAAGACCCAATAACCAGATTTACACAACTGACTGACCGAAACAAGATTCAAAGCAAGTGTAGGAATATAATAGACATTAGTGAGAGAGATATGAGGGGTAACAACAGGACCAATACCCTCTACTGGCATAGGTGTAGCACTAGCTGACATAACGGAAACATGAGAACTAGCTGATAACGAAGAAAAGGATGACAAATGTGGTGACATATGATGAGATGCACCAGAATCCAATATCCATAAGGATGAAGGAATACCTGAAGGAGTAGATGCTGATAGACCTGTGTGAGACATAGATGTTGACATGGCAGTGGGATTGGAAGCAATGAACTGGCGAAACTGCTCAAAAACCTATGGCTCCAAAGCTGATGGTGGTGTCATATTCAAATCGTTCTCTGTAGAAGGTACAGTAGCAGCAGCAGTGAAATGTGGGGGACGAAATGGTGGACGTTGTTGAAATTGTCCAGGAGGCCTGTTGAACTGTGGAGGCTGAAACTGTCCAGATGGCCTTGTTTGGTTTTGATAATTTCCTTTCCCCAACAGCAATGGACATTGAGACTTCCAATGATTTTTCTTTTTACAAAAGGCACACTCATCAAATGCAACTTTCGGCTTATACTGATTAGAAGTCTGTGGTCGTTGTTGAACAGCAAAGACAGTAGGAGTGGCTACTGCCTTAGACCCTTTGTCAGATTGGGACTTGATACGGGTTTCATCGGCAATCAACTCATGAACAACTGAATCAACCGTGGGAAGAGGAGTACGATGAAGAATTGTCCCACGTAAGCCTTCAAAATCTGACCTTAATGCCATCAAAAACTGGACCAATCTCTGCTCTTCCCTTCTGGCAATGTAAGGCTTGAAAGCCTTTAAATCTGCAGATTCAGTGAGAGCTAATTGATCCCACAAATCAGACATAGAAGCATAAAAATCCTGAATACTTAGACTGTTTTGTTGGAGGGCTCGGATATCAAATTCTAGTTGATACTGTTTTGCAAAATTTGATTGAGTATACAGCCTTTCCAAATGATCCCAAACTTCTTTTGCTGTATCATACTTTGCCAACTGGGTGCCAATTGACTGAATAACAGAATTATTAATCCATGTAATAATTTTGGAATTATCAGTTTCCCAAGAGTCCAATAAAATAGCAAAATTTGCAGCTTTGTCATCTGTTGGTTTTCCCTTTAGACCTTTAACAATCCCCCACATAGCCTTGCCCCGTAAAAAATTCTTCATTACATAACTCCAATATGCATAGTTTTTACCATCAAGTTGTGTACTAATGGACTGAAGAGAGTCATCTCTTGGAGCCATAATATCAACAAACAGTCAAGCAAATATTCCAAAATCGTCCTTATGCAGATGAACAAACAAGCCAATAATAGCAGCAACAATTAAAACCCTCAAAATCAAACAACCAACCCAGAATATCAGCTTCTCAAGAAAACAGTAGCAACCCAGAATATTAAGCGAATCAGAAAACCAAACTCGTTCGAACAAAAAAACTAACAATAAAAATAACTTTCTTGAAATCGACCAAATCGAGCCAAAAATACCAATCGGAACACATAAACGAAGCAGAAAATCATACCAATCGATCCGCGCATCGTCGTGCCAGCTACAAAAACCCCTTAACAATCTAGCTCTGATACCATGTTGATTATCTAGATCAAGTTTCAAAGAGAAGAGAGGGAAGAGAGACTAGGGTTTGGAGAGAAATACATAACTGTGAAAATAGAAGTTCTTAGCAAATGAACAAAGAAAACAACACTTAAATACAAAAGGGCCAAAGGGCTAATTTAAACTAGTGGGCTAAATAAGGCCCAAAGTCCCAAACCTACAAATCCTTAATAGGCTAACAATAACTAATGCGTATCATTATTACAATATCGTTTTTATTATATAGCATACATATCATAATACATTAAGAGTACATTCAAGCCTTCAAATTTCCGATAGTAAACTATATTTTATTGCATCAAAGAGCTTCTATATGTCTACCTTCAAAGCTTAAAACTATTGATGCTAGCTGCAATGGAAATCGGTATAGAAATAGCAACATCCTTTCATTAAATCGTTTTTTGTAGCATCATACTTTCATATCCACATGCACGCACAGCAACACATACGCACATTAGCACCAACAGACACACACAACATCACACACATACACACACAACACCTTTTATTACAACATTGTACTTTTAGCTTTTGTTTATTAAGGTAATTATGTTATATTTAGTTAGCAATGTTCTCATTTGCTTTAATGGCAATAGATAAAAGGTTACTTATGCTTGGTAAGTAATTAATGACTTAAGATGGTTACAAATATACATCAAGATTGATGGTTCGCATAAAAATAGATCTCGAGAAGTAAATAGTTTGACCCCAAAATGCAACATTGATCCTTGAGCATCAAAACCACACCTTTTGACATTCTAAGTATTCATGAACTTCTGGTTATACATTCTCTTCAATTTGCATAAAGATTCCAATCAATCTTAAAGCGAAAATGTTACTTGAATAGACCTTAAAATAATTCCCAAATGAGCAACTAAAGTTGTAAAGTTCATGAAAATTAGATATCAATATACAAAAGAGAGATAAAATGTTACCTGATTAGTGACTTCTTGACTATCATATTACAATATAAGGTGCTTTCGATGGTGGGGTGGGAGATGGAGGTGAAATATTAGCTCCCAACTTATTAAAACTTAGTTCCACGGTCCCAACAAATTGAATATATGCCATTTCCCTCGGAAAATTTTGCAAAGTTAGAAATTAGAGTTATAATACATTATTATTATCCCTAATAAAACGTCCATTTCAAATTAGTAATCGGCATTTTAAAATGATACAACAGTTGAGCTTAACCAAAACGCAAAGAAAACTACCAATACTTTCAATTACTATTTAGGTGCCAAATTTTAAACATTTCTCAAAAGCACATGCACAAACACTTTTCTGTTAAAACAAAATAGGCGTTTTCATTCACTATTCAAACCCAACATCAAAATTAGAAATAATATTAATTTGTTCTAGTTTATAGATCCATTTCGAATCCCAATAATCACTTGACAGGAAAGACATTGTTCATGTGCTCAAACTCCTCGGGCTATAAAGATACATCAACCCTATCTATTTGCTGACCTCTAAGAAAATTAACATGTACTCAAAACAATAATCAAGATCATGTTTAAAAAATAGCATAAATCAAACAAATGACATTAGATAAAAACGGTTAAATGTAAGAGATAGCAATGTGCTTTCACAAATTTGTTCATCACATAGCATCTTATTTCCATTCTTCTTAATACGATTTACTATAGCACTGACATCCACATACAAATCGATTTTTCACTGCTACAATAAGGAAAAAACTGGAAGTAGTATGTTGTAAGAAGTAGATTGCATACGTATATATTGTTTTAACTTTTAAGCAAAGTTCTAAAAGCTATTTTCTCTTCTTTTTCGTCCGGCACCTTTATCAAATCAAACAACATGTTACTTTTAACTCCAAAATCACTGGAACACATGAAAATATAAATATGTGTGTGCAAAAAGTAAACCGATAGGCCGATACAACGGTTTCTTATGCTCCTTTCCTTTGCTTCTTACAGAGGTCAATAAAATACGGAGTTTCAAAAAGTACCCTGACTGTTGAAATTCCCTAATTAAAGCTTGTTCAAACTCACAAATTCGATAAACATTACACACAATACAACCTCATGCCATTTCCATCTTAACATAATCCTTCTCGTTTCTGATTTGTTACAGAACATTACTAACTTTGACTATTCCTTCGACTTCGTAAACCAAAAATTGATTTAGCTTTTTAATGAATGTCAGCATATAATAAGAAGAATGATGATGTTTATTGTTCATTCAAATGCTTGTTTGGATTGAAAGATTTTGTAGAATAATACCTTGCTTAGTTGAGAAGCTGTAGAAAATATCGAGGAAATGGGAAAGATATGGGAAATGTTAGAAATGTTAAAGTTGTAATAACATTTCAACCTAAAATTTTCTATCTTTTAAACGAATGGAGAACCGTAAATTATAAATGTACAAGAACTTATTTTCTACAACAAAAACACAAGAAAAAAAAAAAAAAAAACAGGTTAAATCACTGGATCTGGAAGTGGACATTCATGTATTTTATTGATCAGCTTTTGAAACCTTTGTGCCATGGATTGTTGATTCCTGGCTTCATATACCTTAACAAGCGACTCTATAGCTCTACATATTACCTCTTTCTTTTGGTTCCACGTGGCATCATGTCCACCTTCAAATTCTTCATTCATAAGAGACGCACATAACCCCTTAAGCCACTCCTCAAGAAACAATGCTTTCTATACATGAAACAATATAATATATGAAACACATAATAATAAATCCAACCTCCCAACTTTTAATTTTTCATTTTTTTAAAAAACATTATAAAAAGCTTACTTTTATAAAGAAATCATGAACAGGGTGATGATGAGTTCCTGTAGCAACCCCAACAACATGCAACATGGTTGATGTTAACTGTATTGATCATGTAAAAAAATCACAGAATTATTTAACGATTTAACCAAGAAATTTAAAGAAAAAAAGGAAACCTGTTTCTCAAGTGCAATTCTATATTTGAAACTTGAAGGAGCAAACATCTGGTCTGAAGCAAGATTCTCAAGTGTATGCTCCACCCCATGAACAACATCTGAATATGACTTCCCATAATCTTCACAAATAAAAATTTAATTAAATAAAACAATTCAAGAAATGTAACAAAATAAGAAAGATATATGAATTACCAAGTATTGTTGATGGGGCAGCCAATGCAGCTGCAGCTTGTATCCTGATTTTGAAATTAGAAGAATCGCGTAGCAGAAGTAAAAGAATACTGAAAACTGAAGGGGCCCAATCTGTATCTTCAAGTTTTAATGTCTCATTAAGAAATAAATTGCTTAATGCATGACAAACATTCCATCGTACCTAACAAAGAAAAAAGTGCACGTTTTTTTAATTAAAAAAAAAGGGTCAAAAGTAATGACTTTGATTTTTTTTTTTAAAGAGTACCTTCACGTTTCCAGTTGTAACACAAGAGAGAAATGCCTGCACCATTCTTTCCAACCAAGATGAATCTTCCCACATTAGTTGCAGAAAAGAAGTTGATGCCAGACATTTTTCATTTTTCAAAGAAATATTAAAATCTTGATTTGAACACGGAACAAATCTTGAAAGATTTCCAAGGGCTCTCACGGCATTTGCTTTGATCTTAAGAATAAAATCACAGAAATTAAAAAAGAATTACATTTATTAAGAATGAATATTTAGAGATTATATGTTTACCTTATCACCATCTCTTGTAAGTCGTAGAGAACAATCAATCAACAAAGAAACCATTCTAGAGCAATCCTTTAAATCTATTGTGCCAAACATAAAATGAACTTTAAGAAAATGGAACAATGCATAGGGGTAGAATGGTCAGATAAGAGTTTGGTACTCGCCTACAGAAGAACTTGAGGGGGTAAATCTGTCAATACAGTGGCGAAGGGAATCACACAAGTTAGCTAACGCCCAAGAGGCTGCAATGCGAACCTAAAAACAAGCAGGAATGTATTAGATTTTAATTTACATTTTTGGTCCCTGAGTTTGTTCAAAAATTGTATTTTCTTTAGTTTCCTCTTGCAATTATGGTGCCTTTAGTGACCAAAATTCTAGGTACCAAAATTGCAAGAGAAAACTATTCGGGACCAAAACTGAAATTTTTGAAAAAACTCAGGGACCAAAAATGAAATTATTTAGCTCATGGATTTAAATATATAATGAATATAATTACCGCAACTAATGGATGATTGCTATTGACTTCAGCAGCATTGATAAACTTGTGAAGGGTGTCCACACTGTATCCATTCAGACAATTTGTAACAGTGAGTTCACATATCTTTATTTTATATAAAATTCAGATTTTCTTGAAAATACCTCATAAAAGCTTGTGGAAAACATGAAATAACACCAATGGCACGACAAGCAGCAGATCTTACTGATGGGACATCATCATCAACAGCAGCACTGATCTACAAAATTTCCCATAAATATTAATAAAGAAATTTAATATGATAATAAAGAAAATAGTAATGTTGATTTACAGAATAAGTGATGATCTGGTCCTGTTTGTGATCTGGAAGGGAAACAAAAACACTTGAAGTTATTCCTGCAAAACAAGTAATGGATGCAGCTCTCACCTAAAAAGGGGGAAATCTTTCAGATATAATTTATTAAAAAAAGAAGGAAAAATAATGGAAAATGACGAGTGGTGTAACTAACTAACCATGGGTGAAGTATGAAAGAGAGTTGATGATAATTGGTTTTGAATAGCTTCACACCACTGCTGACTGCCAGCTGGATGATGATCATTGTTGACCACCGGTTGACTTTCCAATCCATATGATGGAGCTGATGATATTGTTTTCACTTTGATGTAATCATATGTAAAAGGACTGTTTAGTAATTTATCATCAGAAAGATCTTCTGTTCCTTTAAATCCAGAAATAGCACGCAGACATTCATCCAGCAGCTGTCACAGATAATATATATATAAAATTATTGAAATCAAAATCTTTTACAGAATCAATGTCTCACCTTGATTGCATTGGTTATAACTTTTTCCCTAATCGTCCCTACAGTGACCGTCCCTGCCCTTGAAGAACCTTCTAGAAGATGAGAATCCAAAAATTCAGAAATGACAGAAGAGACTTGTTTCCAGCATAGAGCCATTGTATTCGGGTAATTGTGGGCCACGGCTTTAAGAACCTGCAGCAAGCTAGTAAGAATTACATTAATTGTCCAAGGGTTCAAAATGGAAGTTCACCATAAGAGTAGGGACCATTTATGAAAATATGAAGTCAATTCACCTGGAGAGCTTCAAGGCTAACTGTTGGGCTTGTAGATGGTTGAGAATAATAAAACAAGGTAGAAATAATACCAGAAGTTGTTTTCTCATTTTTAAGGCCTGTAAAAGGAATACTTGTTAGAAACAATATCTGTGTGTGTGTGTGTGTGAGAGAGAGAGAGAGAGAGATTTACAATATCTAACCTGTAGATATTTCCATGACAAACATTTCATTCACTTTGAGTGAAGAAGGTGAGACTGATAAAGCATCCATTAAGCAACTTAGAGCAACAGCCTGCAACAATATTATTCATGAATTTTAAAAAAGTTTTTAAGAAATTATTAATCATAATCAAGAACACTGACTTACCAGCAGGCCGGTTTGATCATTATGAGTAAGAAAGCCCTCAACAATCCTTTCATGCAGATTCAAAATAACTGTAGGTAACAACTGATCAGGCATTCTTGAGTATCTGTTAATTATCATGTAGTAATCATTAGCTTATAATATTAAAAAAGAGTGGCCTTAAAGTAATTAATTAATAAGAGAATTCTTACGGTGTACATGAAATCAAAAGTGTGAGAATCTTGAACAACGAGGTCAAGAATCCACTGTTCTTTTCATTTTTAATAAGATATAAGATACCTAAAAGAGATAAATACAACACTAAAGAAGTTAAATAGAGGGTAAACTTGGAAAAAGAAATCCAAAACTATTGAGGAAAATGTTTCAGATACCCGTGTGAAGTTGCATCAAAATCTGACCAAGTGAACTGGAAAGAGCAGTAAAAGATCCCAACTTTGTAGACTCCTTGTATTCTGCCACCTGTAAAAAAACAGATGCGGGCCCCTCCAACATTGTCACCAAAGTAGATGCACACGCAATACGCGCCTTAAGATATGGATCATATATCAAGCATGTCATAAGATTTGCTTCATACCTCCTGTCATGTATGTATTTATTACACTATCATGATAAAAATTAAAAATCCTAAACTAATATAAAAAAAAAAAAAAAGAATAGAGAAAAGATTTTCTTTTTTTACCTTGCTTGCAACACATCACTTGAGGGCAAAAGTATTGTCCATTGTGCAGTAAAAGACTTTGGATCAGATCGACAAAGATCCTTTATCACAAAAGTAAGCATAGGTATCATGTATGTATCTATGTATGTATGTATGTAAGTAATGAAGTAACATACCTGGATGCAAACTATGGCAGCTACTCTAACTTTAGAGCTCCGGAAACTTCCGGAACCTTTAGCTGACCCATCACTGTCGCTAAAATCAGAATCTGATGACATGTAATCTATACTTGCAGGCAAAAAGTCAAACTTGGAATCTTTTGACTGCATCCCTTTTTGGTTCTGTTTGCGCACATGTGGCGGCCTATAGGCCCCGCTACTGGATCCTGCTGACTCAGAATTACGGCTTGTCATCCTTACATCCTTTGTGTAGGCGATCTTTGACTTACTGTTAAGACCATAACCAAGGAACATTCTTAATGCAGCTACAAAACCAGCAACCTGTGAGAATAAGAATATATAAACTGGTAAAAGAAAAGATTTTAATAATTGAATCAAAATTGAGTTCAAGAATGAGAAAAATTACATGGTCTTGAAGTGATCCTTTTGCGTTTACTAGAACCAAGTGCAAGCAATGCAGGAGCGCGGTATAAAATCTGCATAATAGTAAGCAATATTCAATTACTGGTTATATATTTATATTCAGTGTAATTGTTTTTTTAGATAATAAGTTACCTATCCATTACATTGCCTTCCATGAGTGGACCTTTACTTGCCAATACATCCAGAATATTTCTGAAAGCCTGATACAGTAGAGAAATGTATTTTTACTAAAAAAGGAAATTGTTAATTATGTAAAAGAAAATGCATACATCAACTGTTGATTGCCAATGGTGAGCTGGTAAAGAAGTCCCAATTCTTGAGAAAAGTTCACTGATCATGGTAAAAGCAGTTGTTTGAATTTCCCATGGACTGTTTTGAGACAATGTAACTGTTTTGAGAAGAAAGTCTAATAGTTGCACGTTGTCTGACAGTGTGATTGTTCTTTGATTAGCATCAACAAGAGACCTGGACAATTTGCAAGTTTTAAATAAGTAGGATTGAAAAGAAGCAGAAATATATGGAAGAACAATGTATTTAAGAAGAACAAACCTAACCGTCTCTAGGCAATGTTTGGTGGCTTCAATGGCAGCAATATTTCCTGAAGGATCTCTCTTAATTCCAAGGAACATTCCCACCATTCCTACAAACGTGTGAAGTACAATACCCCATGTTGATGATGTCACTTTGAAAGGAATGAGATGGGTGAAGTTATGGATCTGGAGAAAATAAACCAACACAAGCACAATCTGAACGTCAATTATAGAACTCCAGTATAGTAATGATCAAAGAAAGTAACTATTCGGTTAGAATGAAGGGGACAGATTCAAATTGGGAAAAGAGGGAAAAGACAGATGTGCTCTTTGTTACCTAAAAGGTAAATTTAAGTGGACGGTTCGTGATATAACGACCCAAATCGGGTGTGATTTAGAACTTGAGTCCTTACGAGTACTTAGTAATGGGTTATAATTTAGAGGTTATCGTCTACTCAAGTGAGCTTTGGGTTGCATATCAAGTATAATGAGACATAGAGCACCCATGGACGTGTGTTGGAGAAAGTAGAAACAATAAAGCGATTCAAACACAAAAATTTAGATAGTGAAAGCTACCAGGTTGGATAACTGCGCCAACGAATGACGAATAACCTCATCCCCTCTGGAATTCGATACGGTCCCGACCAATTCCAAAAGAAACATCGCGTCCGACGTGACCTGAAAACCCAAACACATTTTGGTATGGAAAACAGAAAACTGACATTTTTGGACATAAAGGGGAAGGGACCCGTACCTCATGGACAGGGAGATTGGGGATAGCAGCAATCAGGGTTTCAGATTGGGAGACAATGAGACTGTTAAGAAGCTGAACGACAGTAGCGTCGGTTGGAGAGTTCTGCACTTCGTCCCTCAAGGTTAAAAAGGTCGTCCTCCATGACCTAACCGCCGAAGACGGAATGGACGTTGAGGCTTCCATGAACGTGGCGACTCAAGTAAAGCAGGATGTTTAAAAGAGGGTTTTCGAACTTGAATCGGTTCTCCTGACCAGTCACCATTTTCTTGTTTTCTTGTTTTGTCGTACTTATATTTAAAAAGAAGTTTTTTATAAAATCTCATTATTTTAAATTAATTTATAAAAAAATTCTAAAATTGATGGAATATCGGGTTCGGGTGGGTGGGTCTCTCGGGTTTCAGGTATGGAACCCGATTAGGAAGTTTCAAAGTCAGCTTCTAATTACGTGAGCTCATGTATCGTCGACTTGGTTCTTTCCCCAAATCCCGGCTTCGCCAACAGCTACTGTCTATCCCCACCCCTTCCATCCATTGTCAATTCTCAATTTCTTTGCAAATAACTTATCCTAGAGGTGGAAATAGGGTGCTTTTAAAATATATAAGTTGGATTCGGGTCGGTTCTTCTCGGTCTCAAGCCCAAACCCAAACCCAAACCATGTTCTCGGTTCTTCTCGGGTAATACCCGACCAAACCCGATAATATTATACCCGAATTGAGGGCCAAGTATGCTCTTCAAATTTCATCTCGTTGGGTCGGTGCCATTCTTGGTCTTTCTCCTAGATCCACGGGTTGGGTTTGGTCGGTTCCGGACCTAAGCTCCTTTTTGCAAATATGCTCTTCTAATTTCATCTCGTTGATTTTCATGATAAATTTGCATGCTTGGTCTTTCTCCTGGATCCTCGGGAAGTATATTTAAATCAACTCTCATATACTTCGAGGAAAGGATTTGTTTTTCATTGTTTCCACGTGTTCTTTCATAATCAAGAGAATAAGAACTTGTTTTCACATTTCTTTTTAAAAAATCTTAATATTATACCTGAAATAAAAAATAACTATCACAAACTCGTAATCATCGATCAGTATTCATTAACCAAGTTAATCAAATAAAAATTAAACAACACTACATACATGATACAACGATAAACAAATAGAAATATACTAAATTAATAAAAAAGTAAATAATTGACACAATTATAAATTCTTTGATGATAAATATAATATAATTACAAAGTAAATCGTAACGTTGGAGAAAATATGTAAATAAAAAAGAATAAAAAATAAAGTCTAAAATCAAACATAAAATCCTTTAGATACTGACAAAGACAAAAGTGTGTTACATTCTATTCCTACTTTATAGACTTTGACTAATCCATACTTCTTTTATATTTATTTGATCTCATATTCTTATATAGTTTAAATGTGAGCAGGTTTCTAGAAGCTTTTGAAGGGGGTGGGGGGTTTGGGAGTTTTAAGCGGGGTGCCTTCTCTTTGCCAATAATATTCCTCCAGCTTTCCTTCCACCTCCCCTTCTGTATTCACGACACCTCTCTTTTCCTTGCAGCACCTTCCTTCTTTCCTCCTTCTTTAAATCAAATACATCTATTATCGGAGTTCAATAGAGACCGAGAGATAGAAAAGAGAGATCGAGAGAGACGCTGTATCGACTCCTGTGATTCAGGTTTGTTTTTGACCTAATTTTTTGATTTTGGAATCCTAAATCGAGCTCTTAAATTATATAAGAATACCTCTATTATCGGAGTTCAATAGAGACCGAGAGATAGAAAAGAGAGATCGAGAGAGACGCTGTATCGACTCCTGTGATTCAGGTTTGTTTTTGACCTAATTTTTTGATTTTGGAATCCTAAATCGAGCTCTTATTGGTATGAAATCCACTTCTAAAAATAGTCCCTGTTCTTATACAACCAAACAAACCGCAGCTTTGTGAATCACATATCATAATCGATTAATTAGAAGAAATCTTCCCCGATGCTTACAAGCCTCTCGAAAATTTTGTCTGATTTCTCTTTAAATCTATCGATCAATCTGCAAATAAGGTGTGTAGCCTTACTTTTACTTTGATTTAATTTTCTTCATTCAGTTTTATGATTACTCGATCTGGTGTTTTGTGTATAGACGAGATTCCAAATCGTAATTTCACCATACGATTCCATCCAGGTACTAATCTCTATTGACATATTCAGTGTCGATCTTCAATTTTATGCTGTTCGATGCTCTGCGTTAGTTCAATCAATAATTTGTTTGATAATATTTATCGTTAATTTGTGTAATTAGGTTATTGGTTTACAATTTCTTCATCTTCAACAAGCCCCTATGATTTCTCAAATCGTGCATCATACTGTCAACCAGGTACTAATCTCTATTGACAGATTTGTGTCGATCTTCATTTTTTGGTATTCTCTTGGCCTTTGTAAGTTCGATCAAAAAGCTGCTAATGCGTGTTATATCCTTCAAGGTCGTGCCGGGTTATTTGTCTTCAGAGTCTTCGACACAAGAAAAGTGTAATTGACGGATCTGGTGGCTGTTCTGACGGTGGTATCGCGGTTTTCAAGAGGGAATATGCCGGTACCGGCGTGTTTTTGCCCCAAAGATACTGTAATGCTTTACCTGAATTGAAGAAAAACCTGGTAAAATAACCTTCCGACTTTTCGTTTCTTCGACAAAAAACACTTTCAAATTTCGAATCCTAATAACGACGATGTTTTTGGCTCTATTTCTGTCGTTTTCTTTTCTTAATTTAAAATTCAAAATCCGTTTCACTAATCCAGCTTTGTCTTCTTAGATATTTGTCTTAGACCGCTTAAATCCATAACTTTTTTACTTTTCTTTTTTGCTGTTTATCATAAATTTCTTAATAATTTATCTAGAATTAATTCACAGCATGTTCGCCTGCTCAACTACCACTGGCTCAGTCATTCACCAAAAACATGGACCCCATTATCGCACAAGCTCGACCAAACATCCATCGCGGATTTGCCCCACAATATGGTATTACACAATTCATTTGTTATGTATACATGTTTAAGATAACGATTTTTTTATTATATGGCGTATGAAAATTAAACTCTTCATCCTACATATGCCATATAATTCCAATCACCAATTAATTTTCGGTTTTAAAGATTCAAATCTTGATGGTATTTATATTTATACAAACATTAAAAAGTTGTATCCAACATACCAGCTTAAAGGAATCAGACAAAGACAAAGACTCTACTGATGTGTAGGCTAAATAAAGCAGAGAATTCTCACTGTTACAGTTTATTTATTTTATTATTATTTTTTTACGATCTTGCATTTGATCTATCCCTTTCTGCATTGCTTGGAGACAACATTTACAACTTTGGAGAACCACTTGCCCATCCAATTGTAAGTATATCTCATCGCCTTTAATCATTACATTGCTTCCTAAAACATTAACACTTTTAATTTTAAGCTCACTTGATTTTCCTCAAAATATATCTTTTATGTTTATGATTCTTTTTTATTATCCAATATTAAAGTTTGTATTCTTGCTATCCAAAAACTAACATTCTCTAATTTGTTAAGAGTCAAATACAATAAATACTATTAATCGTCTCTATTGATTTCAATTTCAGAATGAAATCATGGAGGTTACTGCGGGTGTGGTGGGTGATATTTGTCGGGATTTGGAGGAAAAAGTGTTACCGTGGTGTCACGGGATTTTGGCTCAACCTCTTAAAGATTTGTCGAGTAATCAGTTGCATAGATCGGTTAAACAGCTTTCCTGAATTTTTTTGGAGATGTGACATTAGACAAATTTAACCACGCTTATAATCTAGGTAAAATACAACTCACTTTTATCCTTCAAGTTACATTACAGTTTTATAATAACTTTTGGTATATGTTTCAGTTGAATCTTGAAGCTGGATCAGCACGAGAGGCATTTCTATGGTATCCTAATTTCTTGATTATTTTAATATTTCTTTAACTATTTCGTATTAATATGAAAGTTCCAGTTGTATTTTAATAGTCTTGGAAATGTAAAGGAAGTAATACCTTTTTAGATTCCTTTTGCAGACTTTTTAAACGATGATGGATTTTCAGAAACAGATGTTTTGGGTGATGACTTTAAGCAAGTGTTAGAGGTTATTGTTGATAAGAGTTATGGTCCTGGTGATGAGGTCATCTTCACTTTAATCTTTTACATATTTGGGCTTCTAGTCTTCTACAATTACTCATTTTTTAAATTTTTTGTGCAGGTTCTTATAAGATACGGGAAGTTTTCCAATGCTACACTTTTGTTGGACTTTGGGTTTATACTTCCTTCCAACAAATATGATCAGGTTTCTCTCGAGTCAAACAATCAATTAGTGTTTGATTTTACTTGATACGTAAAGAACAACATAATAGAAAAAGTTTAGGAAATGAGGCTTTGAATTTTGCTGCAGGTTAAAGTAGTTAGTATGAATTTTTTTTAGTAACAGTTTTAGTTTTAATACCATTTTTAGCAAGGAAAATTGTAAATATATTTATAAACTGACTTTGTAGGAAACACCGTTAATAGCAACTACCTTTTTAAAATAATGTTTCTTTTAACAACCTACTTTGTGATATGGGTTTTTATTGTAACATACTTAAAGGTATGGTCCTTAAAAAATTGAGAGAAATGGTCCTTAACAAAAGAAAAAAATCTATAGAAAAGTACATTTCTTGGAAATAACCATTTAGTTGGTGGTAACGTATTTACAGGTATGGTTTTTTACAGTGATGTACTTACCTGTGTCATCCTTTAAAAAGCTGACATAAATGTTTTTTTTAGCAACCAAGTTTTTAGACCAAACAACCAAGCTATCTGTTAATAGCAGCCAAGTATGGCCCTTTAAAAATTACAGATTTTTGCCAAAAAGAAAAAATTGACAGAATTGGTCCTTAAAATAAATATATAAGATACTTATAGGTACTGTCCTTAAAAATTTGACAAAATATTAATAGTTGTTGAAATTAGGATTAATGCTTTAATTTTGAGGCTTTATATAAAGAAAAGAGGGTTGTCATTGGAAGAAAAGCAGGAAAAAATGCTTCAAATCTCTTACGACTCTCAAGATTTTTACCTGGTAAGTATAGAACATCATGAACACTTCCTTTTTATTACAAATTGTTATAAAACATTACTATCTGCAAATTCCTTTCACCAAGATTGCTTATTAGTATTTATCTTTGTGCATTAAAGGTTATCTAGATGGTAAACCTTGTGTATTTCCTTTGTTTAGTTTCATACCCAATTAAAGATTATGTTAAGGCCTGCATTTTGTGTACAAATTTTAGCTAAAGGAAGTTGGAAAGTTCGGCTCGAGAAAAGGGGTTACCAGCAAATCTGTCAAAGATGTTGTCCAAACTTTAGTGGATGATGGCTTCTTCTCAAAAGACAAGATAGGAACCTCGGTAAGAAATGTCTCCACATGGATAATTTCAAAAATTTTAATGTTTCAACTTTCTGTTATTCAAATGGAATTTAACATAAAAAGTAACAACCGTTTTCTTGTATTTTCGATTCAAGTTGGACTTGAAAAATCTTAATGCTTTAGTTTTTAATACTTTTTAATTCATGTATCGTATATTACATTGTTTGATGCTTCTCTGTATTTGTTAAATATGTTTTCTTTTTTCTAAATGCAACATGGAGATTAAATGAGATATAATAACATTGAGATTCCAAAGTATGATTTAAAATGTGTATAAAATTGACTGGAGGTACGGTATGATAAATATACAACCCACATTTTTTAATTTTGTACCAAGGACAATCTGGTAATTTTGCAGTGTTTTTTTGTTTTGTCTTAATTATACTGAACACTACACGAACAATCTGTTCAGTGCTGTCCTGTTTAGTTCAATCGAGTCCAATCATGTTCAGCAGTGTCCTGTCCAGTGTACCAAATGTTACCTAAAAGATTTCATAGTAAACAACCGTTTATAGTTGTCTATCCACATTAAGTGTTTAACCTATTAAGCTCATTAAGTAAAAAAAACAACCCTTTAACCTCAAAAAAATTCAGATATACTTTTGGAGACTTCCTAGCTGTGCTGGAAACCATGTAACTTTTAATTCAAGATCAAATTAAAGATAAATGATTTCAGGTCCAAACCATAAAATAATCTTTCAAATTTATTGTATTTTCCTTTTTTTAAAAGTTAAGAAATGTCTCCAAAAAATTTGAGTCAGAGGTTGAAATCAGCAAAAAGGAGCATTTAGAGTTTGTGGAGCAATGTGACTCCTTAAAGAAAGGCCGAGAGGATTCAGCAAGTTGGTGACTTATATTTTCAAATTCTTTAATTATTTTTAGCATTTTAAATATTTTTTTAACTTGAAATTATGGGTTGATGTACCCTTATATGTAAAATAAAAAATTACTTTTTAGAGGTCCCAGGCCGTACGTGCGTAGCACGAAGCTTCAACTAGTTTCTTTAAAACCAAGAACGCATCGATGATATCTCTCTACACACAAACAATACTACATTATCAAAATCAGATAAAGTGAACCAAATACCTCAAAGGTAAAGAAAGTCGATCACCCGAGAAATAAGAGAAGCAGGAAATTGATTGATCGTCGGCGACGGAAAATGAACAGAGATTCGACGGATGTTGTCGGAGATAGTTGGAGCTGTTGAAGCAACCGACGACAACAAATAATCGCCACAGATAGGCAGAGTAAGTGGCACTAACGGTGACAACAAATATACAGCGGTCGGTGGTGGCCGGTGGCGGACAATTTTGAGGAAGACGATGGCTTCCGGTGACCCTTTTTTTTTTGCAAAATTCTGATTTTAGGGCTTTTGCATTTTTAAATCATCATTTTATTTTTTTTCTGATTTGTTATATTATTTATATCTATAGAAAAGATTTGTTTTTCTTATCTATAGAAAAGATTTGCTGATATCCATAGAAAGGATTTGTTTTTCTTATCCATCATAACCCCCTAATACATCGGCTATTGCATAAAATATTTGTTAATAAATTTCAGTTTTATATTTAGTTGACCATAGGTATCTATTTTCAGTAAACCACATGTGTCCATATAAACATTGTTACGTAATCTATTAAAAAAATCGAAAATAATGGGTGTCCTTGGACACCCTTGTTAGGTGAATATTTAGTTGGTGAAGATTTTTTTTTTCAAAGGTTGGTGAAGCAATATTCAAAGGGTTGGTGAATATGTTGAAAAACAACTCCACATTCACATTGATATATGTATATTATATACACACTCAAATGTATATAAATAGGGAGCTTCTCTTGTAATCTCCTCATTCAAATAAAATCTAGTTGTTGCCCGTGGATGTAGGATTGACACCGAATCCGAACCACGTAAAATCCTTGTGTTTTTCTTGCTTTATTTTCGTGAGTTTGTGTGTGTGTGATAGTGTGTTTCCGCTGCGTGTACCCTGTCCGATTCCTAACAACCCTTTATTTCAACATACACGGGCCTCTGCACCCTATCCTGGTCACAAGTTAGTGACAACATTTCAATATTGTCACTAACGACAATTAGTGAAGGACCGTAAATTACCAACAGTGGTGAAGTTTGGTCACTAGATAATTTTAACTGAAGTTGAATTGGTAGCAATAGAGTGGACGACTTCGAATTGACAGAATATTCGATTGGATTTGAGGCAACAATACACATTTAAAAATCGCCGTGTAATCTACCTCTATAAGACTTTAACCCTTACCTTTTCTCCAAATATATCATCCAGAACCAATCATGCTAGGCCTTGGGCACATGTATATGTATCCTGTATATATGTGTATATGTATGTAATTAATATATGCATGAGTGTGGAGGAAGAATAGAATTTAAGATTCCTTACAAGCACCTTGTCTCGTAAGCCCATCTGGTGGGGTTTCTATCCTATATCCGACCGTGGGGATTTCACATTCCAGTTCTAAATCATTCCAAGTCACATTTTTACGAATCTTGAATGAGACATTTTTGTAAAATATTTAATTACGTAAACATTGTTCTATGAATAAGATTCTCCGAAAGAAAATATGATCAACTTAACTTTGAGAAAATATCCCTATATGCTTGTAAAGAAAAAGAAAAGAATCCCAAATGTTTAAGCATGATAAACTACGGGAATATTATATACCAAAACACGGAATTTTTCATTTGCAATGCAACTATCATTCGTTACGTTAACCAGATGCATCAGTAGAATAGGCATCAGATTACTATACCGAAAAGGTAACAATCAGTTAGTACGTTTGGCATATTTATCGACCATCAATCCTTATCCAAATTAAAGCCAAGTTATTCTACAATAAACCGAAGATGTTGCTACATGACACAGCAGGCGTTAACATTGTCATCGTTGAACATGTTACTGACTTTGTCGTCCCCTCTTTGGCTAACAGGAATGTTGCCGTGCCTATCACCAATGTTGTACCCATGTCTGTAGTAATTGTAGCTCTCTTTATATTCATTATTCATGTCCTTGAAGTAGGTGCTGCTGGATGTGAAGTATAGTGGTGGGTTGGGGAAAGGCCAAAATTCTGCCCTCTTCCCAGCTCTCCTTACCGCCTTCAACACCTTGTTCCGATCCACGTATCCAATCACTGTCACCTTCTCCAGTTCTAGCTCCACCTCCACTGAATCAACCCCTATATATGTCAATTTGAAAAGATAGAAACCAATCAAGTAATCTGGTAAAGAACCTGTCAATAACAGAAAACATGTCCATCTAGGCTGCGTTTGTTACATGGGACAATACGCTTGACGGGACAAGACTGAAATAAACTGGACGGGAGTCGATCGACAAGCTTTTTAGGGCTAAACTGAATTATGAGGATATTGTGCATTCACGTTTTTACACAAACAAAACATTGAGAGAGAATACTACCGTTTTCCACCTTTTAGGTGGGACAAAAAATTGCAATTTTGTCCCACTGCCATTAATTATACTTCGTCATATATAGTCTAATGCACAACAAACATGAATAATTCAGCCAAATCCTGTCCGTGTTACATGGACATGCATCCGGTTAACATGTATACCTCTAAGCTTGTGGATGGCACTTTTGACAACCCGCTCGCATCCAGTGCAGCACATCCTAACTTGAAGCTCGATGGTCTATCAAGTAAAGCAAAGTTGATAAAAAATGGTTAAAATGAAATAAAAGATGCTGATCCCCACTTCTTAGGCCCCAACAACAAAGGTGAACATGGTTCTCCTAATAACTTCTTTGTTCATTCTTTGCAAACTTTTTTGGACTTAAAACAACAGGTTTTTGGTCGATAGGAATCCATACAGCGAATCAATCAAGAAATACTAGCAAACCTGTAAAGAAAGAGGGCGACGACCCTTAGGCATGTCATGTATGAGGTGTTCTTTGGTGTTGTAGCTTGCTTGATAACTGAAACAGTACCTGATCACAGCCGATATGAAAGATCCAAATAGTCTCTCTGATCGTAGGTTGCCCATATGTAATGAAGTTTAAATATATAAATTAAGAAGGGATGGTTTGAGGGAACTCAGAGAAGAGGAAACCAAGTCTAGAAGATATTCTCAGATGATTGAGAAGGTATCTCTTTTCCTTCAGTTCCCGGCCTTTGTGTTTGTAATATATATATTTATTCTAAACCGTGTTGTATTTGTGTTGCTTAAAGATTGCTTGTGGCTAATTTCACACACGGCCACAGGGAGAGGAGATGGGGGCTCTACTTATACTGTATCGGATATATGTAGACATGGACGTTGAGGCAATGTCAAAAAGCACCTTTTTCACTATAAGGAATCGCATCCAAGCCATGGAAAAATATTCATCAAATGTTTGAGCAACACAGTTACTTGCATCGACATCATGGATTAGTTAAGACAAAAGTATCAGATACCTTAATTAATACAATCCATATTTACCATCAAATTTACCATACGATCTTTTACAATAAAGCAATTGAAGTAATAAATACATATATACGTATATGTATGCATGTATGTTACTAGTAAATACAGTCTTTCAAGTCTTTTTAAAAAAGGGTGATGAGTTTCACGATAAGTTTTCTATAGCTCGGATGGTCGCTACATGCTTGATTAATTGTGGCATCAACATGGGTGCTGACAAGTGGTACAGTAAAAAGAAAATCTCAATGGAATAACGGACTGAGTTAAGGAATTGATAGATTGATTAAAAATGGTTGATAATGGACATCACGAGAGGAAACCAAATATATTCCTTCCAAATCTCCCTTTTTACTTGCGGGCATCTTTTGGATAAAACTAAACCCGACATGCACCATGTCGTCTATCTGAAAACCACCATCAGCCACCATTCTATTCCTATAACATAATATATTCCCTTTCCTCATTATTCATCACTGATCTACCATTTTGACCACACATATATACACACACACATCTACGAATGTTCTTCGCGGCAAACTTAGACTTACTGAATCGGTGTTCTTTGAGATATGCTGATATAAGCAAATAAACAATTTAGTACACAAAACTCTACTAATTTACATTCTTTTTCAGAATGGCCGAGCAAAGAAAGCTTAAAGAACTGAAGCATCCCACCCACAACACGTTGGTGAAATTTAAAATTAAAATAAAATAAGAAACAGAACAATGTAAGTGATAGTGCAAATACAACTTTGTCAAGCATATAGTTTATTTAAAGTTTATTCGCACTTTGTCTAGAGTAGCAAATTTTTTTCTGCTTTGTACTATTAAGTACTCATTTATACTTCGAAGTGAAGAAAGTGCACTTCTAGTCCCTATTTAATTATACTATCACACTACTCTAATCTCTCTCTCTCTCTATCTCACACACACACACACACACACACACATATATATATATATATATATATATATATATATATATATATATATATATATATATATATATATATATATATATATATATATATATATATATATATATATATATAAATAAACGAACAATTCAAATGTTAGGAACTCTAGGAACAAATTTCATTAAGGGTATTTTTGTCGATTCCAACATTAATATTACAACTCTTAAATCATCAAATACTCAACCTAAAATCTAATAGGCAAAATTACGCCATAGCCTTACGAAGTTTTAAGTTTTGTTTTAAAAGATCCCGAAAGTTTTGTTTCTTTCTTTTTTTTTTTTTTTTTTTGTGGTCCAGGTGCATGAAGTCTATTATTTTGGGTTAAAAATATCATTGACCCGCAAAGGAAGGGGTCATATGGTTAACTCCTTCCGATAAGCATGTTTTCAACCGGTTAACTATACTCAGTCAGCATATTTAAATGTAATGTCATAAAATAATAAAATACCAGGTGGAGCTAGATATCTCCCGATTTGAAACCCGATGATCTCTTTTACTATCTCATACAACCTCCACATATGTATACGATGCATAAGAGGCAACCAAGAGGTTTTTTTGGTTCACATAACCCAAAGAGAGAGTGTGTGAAAAGGTTGGTAGTTTACGGCCACAATCTCCGGTGACAGACGGTGCCGAGCAAACAAGTAGAATGAAATGGAGGTACCAATAATCCCATCATGGTTGCAAACAAGGCAAAGAGGAGCGTCAAAAGCTTGGGTAATTTGTTTGAATACATGACACACACACACACACACACACACACACACACACACACACACACACACACACATATATATATATATATATATATATATATATATATATATATATATATATATATATATATATATATATATATATATATATATATATATATATATATAGGGGTATAGGGGTGGGTTCAATGCAGAACCAAATTAAATCACCTAATTGCAGAACCATGTTCATCAATGAACATAAATCCCAAAAACCACAAATCGCTAAATCTCGCTTCTTTCTCCGATGATTGTAGTGAATTAAATTGATCGAATCCGACATCATTCTACGAATTGTTATACGGTATTTACGATTTTTGTTAGGAATCTGATTTCCCCTAAAACTCGATCCCAATTTCTACTCGATCTCAAATTTAGGTTATCGATTATGTTTTTTTCTCTTCTTCCGAACACACACCACCACACTCGATCTCTCTCTGGCCGGCCACCATTGAACAATGACATATGCATCTTCCGCCTACGTCAACGTCCAAAGCCTCAATCGTTGATGCCTTCATCATCCTTTTTTGGTGAAATCAGAGGAAGTCCTCTTTTGACCAACAAAAAATCTGAATCTGTTAACACATGTTCATCAATGAACATTTGTTCATCAATGAACATTTATTCTATTCTGCACCAGATTCAACATTGAAGAATTAGAAGCCTCGTTGTCACAATGACACACGCATAGATTTGTTCGTTGTTTGTATATAAACGTGTTAACATATGTTCATCAATGAACATTTGTTCTATGCAGAACATCTGAATCTGTTAACATATGTTCATTGATGAACAAATGTTCATTGATGAACATATGTTAACAGGTTCATATACAAACAACGAACAAACGACTAAAATTCAATTCGCTTCAATCGATAACCTGTCAATTCAATTGGGATTCAATTTAATTCACTGCAATCGATGATCATTGATAGTGTTTTATTTTTATAATAAAACACTATCATTTAAAGACTATTTTATCGCATAAATATGCTCAGAGGCACGCAAAAACTATATTTCTGTGCAAAATAAAAGAATCCAAAAACCGCCTTAAAACATGCAAAATGCTTCTTCATAACAGATATGGTTCAGACAGACCCGTCTAACCTACCTCATCTGTTAAAACCAAACAATCACATTTTATAAGAATGCATGTTTCACAACAAAAAGGCAAAAGCTCACATTCCAACGGCAGCTCCTGATGCACACCACAGACTCCCAACAGTCTGGCGGTGATAATAGATCTACTGTCGGGTCATTACTAACCCAAGCCAGCCATTTGTTTTCACATGGAAAACATCTCACAATTCACGGGGAAATCCTATTAAGATATCATCAATTCTCTCAATAGAATAATGATTAATTTGTCTACCGTCCCCAGACATCCTCACAAAATTGCAAGCTAAACGAGAGAATATCTCATTTTTCATACACTGCACATCACAGCCCACTGCTGTGTTGCAGATGCAAATCTGCCAGAACTATGGTTTTTACCATAGGAAATCCTGATAAGCTCAACATCAAAACAGGCTTATATTAACAGGTGGCTAAACATGAATTACGATTCATGTTTAACTTGAACAGAGTTCTCCGGAGCTGCTGGTGTGAGGAAAACAAGAGGGATTTGTGTGTTAACATTTATGGCTTATTTTCAGGAACAAGACCCAAGAACGGTAACGAAACAATCAAACCAGAGGAAGTGACGCTCAGACTAAAGACCAAAAATACCAAAAATGCGTAAAATATACAGCCCTCGCGACTTGAAGACCCTGTGTCGCGACGTGAAGAAAATCAAGACAGAAGACCAAAAAGCTACAGCAATCGCGCCGCGACGAAGGCTGTGGTCGCGACGCGAAGCCCTTGAACGCGACCATACCTACTCCTTGAACGCGAGACTACCAACAACCGCACTAGCCAGACCAGTGGCCGACCAAAAGCAACGACCTACGCATCCTCGCGCCGCGACGGCACCCTTGGTCGCGACGCGAGCCCTGTGTTCAGTTAGTATAAATAGAGACCTACTATGCACGGATTTAGACACCAATTCACTCTATTTGTAATAAGGATACTCAAACACTCTCTATCAGTTAGAATAGCTTGAAACATCTCTTAGCTTGTTGTTTAGAATCAAAATATCATCCCTCTCGGTGGTAATTCTTGTTGTAATTCAAGATAATTTGGAAGATAACCGCATCAAGTCACATGTCAAGGAACACCAAGACCATCTCTACGATCATCACACGAATGGAAGGCTAATCTCTTCAGATTACTTCCGGTAATGTTATCCAACTCTTAGTATAGCATGTTTTTACTTTGATTCCGACAAGTGTTTTACTATTGTAATTCTTAAATTCCTATCTCTTTGAATACAACTAGTGAATCATTTGTGTTTACTTCTACTTACTATCATATTCTCAAGACATAGTATTACCAACATATTATTCGTGCCTATCTCACCTAAATAACGAGCTAAGACGGATAATCAGTTAATATACTTTGTGCCCACTTAATATGCTAAGAAGTAGTAACGCTACTATCATCTAGATAAAACATAATATTGTTATATCATTGTTTGTGCCTAATCTTCCTAATTGTTAGACAAAGACAAATAATTGATTCAACATGTTATGTATTTATCTATGTAATAGTAATTGTCAGTAAACTGTAATTATGTTAAAGTAATTATATCGGAATCATTGTAATAATACATGTGAAACTAATTGTTGATAACTAAACCGGAAGTAATTCTTTCTTTAATCTCAAGTTACAATCTCAATATTTTTACCATCACCGTTAAAATTTTACTTTACAACTCATTACAAGTTAACCACTAAATCCTTGGACTCGACCCCGCTTGCCCTATCTACATAGTAAAAGTGGGTTATAAATTGTTTTTGACGCGTGTGACGATAGCGTTGTCAAAATGGCGCCGTTGCCGGGGATTATGTGCGCTTAAGTTCTAAAGAGTTGTTTAAAGTTCAATTTTTACTTTTGTTTTTATTATCTTTCTTGTGCAAACTCACTTGTTTATGCATACAAGGCATAGTAGCAATAATTCACCACTCTTATTCAATCCGGAACCCGAAAGATCTTTTAGAAACAATCGAATTGCAAGACGCTTATTTAGAACAATGAATTTGGACGAAGTATTGGTAGAGGATGTTCCCGATGAATCACACATACAACCTCCACAAATGGGGCCGCAAAATCCCATACCACAAGCACATCCACCAAATCCTCCACAATACCGCAACAATGGCAATGGTGGTTATCAAGGAGATAACACCAATAATTGGAATGGCACGAACCGACACAACGGTGGTTTTCAAGAAGGTAATCATTTTCAATACAATCCTCGTTATTTAGATCAACCAAATAGACATTCTGTAGCATCTCACTTTCAACCAGGTGATTATGATGATCCTTCACCTATAATATTTCCACACGGAAACGAACATATTGTAGAAATTCGACCACAATTAATTGGGGTAATCCCACTTTTTCGTGGATATAAAAATGAGGATCCTTATAACCACTTGTATGAATTTCTTGCAATAGCAAATGCAAACACACCAAGAGAAACCAATCGAGACACGTTTAAATTGCATTTGTTTCCATTTACTTTAAAAGAAAAAGCAAAATACTGGTTTACATCACTTGCACCCGGAAGTATTAATACTTGGGACCAATTGAGAACCAACTTTTTACAAGAGTTTTACCCAGCTAGTAAAACCACAGAAATAAGAAAAGCCATACAAGATTTTACACAAAAACCTAACGAAGAATTCCATGATGCATTCGATCGTCTTAAAGAATTATTACGATCGTGTCCACATCATGAATTCCCTCGTTGGCAACTTGTACGGTATTTCTTTGATGGGGTAGATAGCACGAACCAATCCATGATAAACGCTGCCTCAAGTGGTACATTTATGTTGCAAGACAGTGAGAATGCATGGAAATTTTTGGAACAATTAAGTAATGGCTCAAAAGCCAATTATTCCACAAGAAAACAAGAAATTCCAAATCAAACCGTTGCAACAATTGCACTCGATAAAACATGGAAAACTGGAGTAAAATCTGACATCATAGCTTTAAGTAAAAAAGTTGATTTATTACTTACAAGCCTTGGGAAAGAGAAGGGTGTTAATGTTTTGCAGGGGCAGAAATCGTGTGGAAACTGTGGAAACACTGGACACGTTGCACATAATTGCACAAAGACTCGGGAGGAACTCAATCATTTAAATGGATATGGCCAACACCATAATCCACAAAGATCTTTCAGACCCAGCAATCAGGGTAATTTTAACAATAACAATCAGGGAAACTACCATAACAACAATCAAGGGAATTTTAATAATAACAATCAGAGAGGACAATATCAAAACCAACATCAAAATCAGCAACGAACATTTCAACCTAACCACAACGGAAGAGAAGGAAGTACAAGCAGAAAGGAACCAGAAAATGAAGGAACCAAACTAGACAAGATTATGGAATTCATCACCCAAACATACCAGAAGACCGACACCAACACCAAAACGATCGCTGCAATGGAGAAGCAAATAGCACAATTAGCCGAACAATTGGGGAAAAGAGAAGAAGGAAAATTCCCAAGCAACACGACTGTGAATCCTTCTCACAGTCAACGACCGGGAAAAGAACATCAAGTCAACCAAGTCATATCTTTACGAAGCGGGAAGAAAGTCGACAATCAGGTAAGTTCTCTTCCTAACCCAACTTTAGAAGAGGAAAGTGACACCGAAGAAATATACAATGAAAAAGAGTAACTAGAAAAAATTTTAAAAGAAAAAGAAATTGAAATTGAACAAAACAACATCGCACCATATCCTTCAGCCCTTGAACCGTCGACTTCTAAGGACACAAAACAGACTAAATCGGAAGACATGTGGGAAATCTTTTCCCAAGTCAAAATCAACATTCCTTTAGTCAAACTAATCAGAGAAGTCCCCTCATACGCGAAATTTCTAAAAGACTTATGTATTCAGAAAAGAAAGTTAAAATCGCGTCTCCCAAAGAAAGTAGACTTAACAGAACACGCAAGTTCTATAGTCTCCAACTCTCTTCCTCCTAAACTCAAGGACCCAGGAGCACCCTTAATCTCTGTCACAGTAGGAAACATAAACATAAAAAAGGCACTTTTAGACCTTGGAGCAAGTGTCAACATTCTTCCTGGGAATTTGTTTGATCAGTATGAACTAGGCAATCTAGAACATACTGATATCATTTTACAACTAGCTGACAAATCCACAAAAATCCCACGAGGAATGTTGACCGATGTTATAATCAAGGTGGATGAATTTTACTATCCAGTTGACTTCTTAGTGCTTGATACTGAACATACTTACAAGGAAAGTCAAGCCTCAATTATTTTGGGACGACCATTTTTAGCAACAACAAACGCCCAAATTAATTGTAGAACAGGAGCAATGGATATCGCCTTTGGAAATAGAAAACTCAGATTAAATGTCTTTAATACATTTAATAACTCATCAACGGAACATGAATGTTATCAAGTTGATGTAGTTGATGACTTAGTGCATCAAACTACACCAACCATCTTAAGATCTGACGAATTGGAAAGTTTTCTTAACAATACCAGGATTGAGGACAGGGACACAAAAGAAGTACACATGATAGAAGAGGTTTTTCAAACACAGCAATGGAAAACACCATGGATCCCCCAAGTGGAAAAATTACCCACAAACTTTTCAGCACCGCTAAAATCATCTTTTGAAGTATCACCGGTCTTAGAATTGAAAGCATTACCAAAACATTTGAAATATTCATTCTTGGGACCTAACAAAACTCTACCTGTGATAATTTCTGCTGATTTAACAGGTGCTCAAGAAGAGATATTGTTAGAATTGTTGGTAAAGTACAAGGAAGCTATTGGGTGGACAATAGCAGATCTGAAGGGGATAAGTCCAGCGACGTGTATGCACCGAATCATTACAGAAGAAGGAACGAAACCAGCTCGAGAAACACAAAGGCGTTTGAACCCGAATCTCAGAGAGGTAGTCAAGAAAGAGGTACTCAAATGGTTGGACGCCGGCATTATTTACCCAATATCTGACAGTGATTGGGTAAGTCCAACTCAAACAGTGCCTAAGAAATCAGGAATCACAGTGGTCGAAACAGAAGATGGAGAAAAGATGACCACCAGACCAATCACAGGATGGAGAGTATGCATCGACTATCGCAAGTTGAATACTGCAACCTCAAAAGATCATTTCCCACTCCCATTCATAGACCAAATAGTAGAAAAATTATCTGGAAAAAAATTTTACTGTTTTTTAGACGGATACTCGGGATACAACCAAATTGCCATCCATCCCGAGGATCAGGCTAAAACAACCTTTACTTGTCCCTATGGCACCTTCGCCTTCCGAAGGATGCCATTCGGATTATGTAATGCTCCCGCCACTTTCCAACGTTGCATGATGGCTATATTTTCTGATATGGTGGGAGAATCGCTAGAAATTTTCATGGATGATTTTTCAATATTTGGTTCCTCTTTTGATAATTGTTTGAAACAGCTAGAGAAGGTACTAAAAAGATGCACAGAATCCAATTTAATTTTAAGCTGGGAGAAAAGCCATTTCATGGTCAAGGAAGGAATTGTACTTGGGCATGTCGTTTCAGAACGCGGTTTTGAAGTCGATAGAGCCAAAGTACAAATCATTTCCACCCTTCCCCCACCAAGCTCGGTAAAAGGCATCCGTTCATTTCTTGGACATGCCGGATTTTATCGACGATTCATTAAAGACTTTAGTACCATTTCTAAGCCACTTTGTAAACTGTTATTAAAAGACGCACCATTTGTTTTTGATAATGACTGTCAAGAAGCATTCACTATTCTGAAATATAAATTGACAGAAGCACCAATTCTGCAAGCACCTAATTGGCTTCTTCCTTTTGAAATAATGTGTGATGCTAGTGATTATGCAGTGGGAGCTGTCTTGGGACAAAGGGTGGATAAGAAACCAGTGGTCATTTGCTATTCAAGCAAAACATTTTCTGAAGCACAGCTCAACTATACCACCACAGAAAAAGAATTATTGGCAGTTGTGTACGCCTTGGATAAATTTAGATCTTACATCTGGGGATCTAAAGTTATTTTGTACACCGACCACAGTGCCATCCGTCACCTGATGGAAAAGAAGGAAACAAAACCAAGACTCATTCGGTGGGTACTTTTGTTACAGGAATTCGATATAGAGATCCGAGACAAAAAGGGATCTAAAAATGTGGTGGCCGATCATCTTTCCAGGATCCAAACAGATGAAATTCAAGGAGAAACAATACGAGAAGATTTTCCTGATGAACAACTATTTTCTGTACAAAAATTACCATGGTTTGCTAATTTGGTTAACTATTTTGTAACAGGAAAAACACCGCCACACTGGACCACTCAACAAAAGAGATACTTTTTCTCCCAAACCAAGCAATATCTATGGGAGGATCCAGATCTGTTTAAAATAGGAGCAGATCAAGTTATCAGGAGATGTGTACCAAACGATGAACAGACGGACATTCTCCGTCACTGTCACTCATATGCTTGTGGAGGACATTTCAGTGCCAAAAAGACTGGGCACCGAGTTCTCCAAAGTGGTTTTTTCTGGCCTTCTCTATTCAAGGATGCTTACACTTATGTCAAAGCTTGCGATAGATGCCAAAAGATGGGGGGAATCTCAAGGCGAGACATGATGCCAATGTCCCCGATTTTAATTGTTGAAATTTTTGACGTTTGGGGCATTGACTTCATGGGACCATTCCCCACATCATTTGGAAATTTGTACATTCTTTTAGCTGTCGATTACGTGTCCAAATGGGTGGAAGCTGAAGCCACCAGAACAAACGACCACAGTGTCGTATGCAAATTTGTCAAAAAGAACATTTTCTCTAGACACGGAATCCCTCGAACCATCATAAGTGACGGGGGTTCCCATTTTAAAAACAGACATTTTGCAAAAGTTTTGAAACATTATGGTGTTACCCACAAAATTGGTACGCCATATCACCCACAGACAAGTGGACAAGCAGAGGTCTCTAATAGAGAAATTAAAAGAATTCTCGAAAAAACAGTTAGACCAGACCGAAAGGACTGGTCCATTCGATTAGATGACGCTTTATGGGCCTATCGGACAGCATATAAAACACCCATAGGAATGTCCCCGTATAGACTCGTGTATGGCAAGCCATGCCATTTACCTGTAGAGTTAGAGCATCGTGCCATGTGGACAATCAAAAATGCTAATGTCAATTTAACTGATGCAGGTGAAGAAAGAAAATTCCAGTTATCAGAACTGGAAGAAATAATGAAAGAGGCATATGAAAGTTCGAAGATATACAAAGAAAAAACAAAGGACTTTCATGACCGCCACATTGTCCGAAAACAATTTCATATAGGACAATTAGTGTGGTTATTCGATTCACGCCTCAAATTATTCCCTGGAAAACTTAAAAGCAAATGGACTGGTCCATATGTTATAACCGATGTTGCACTACATGGTGCAATAGAAATCAAACCAGAAAAGGGAGGAGAACCGTTTAAAGTCAATGGACAACGGTTAAAGCCTTACGTTCAAATGGTGGATAACTCAAAAGTGGTGTTTGAAAAAATCGCTTTAATTAACCCACAACTCTGACCATTTGAACATAAGGCACTGCGTCCGGCTGAAGACGTTAAACTTAGCGCTTTTCGGGAGGCAACCCGAGAACTTTGTGGGAGTGTTCACTGCAAACCCTCATTTACACTTATGCAAAGCATAAGTGTGTAGTTTGTGTAATTAGTTGTTTTTATTATGTTTGATAATTTGATTTTAGTATGTTTTATTTTATAAAAACTTAAAAAAAAGATAAAAAATTGTGTGTGTTATATATACGGACATACAGGTAAAAAGAGGGGATAAAAACGAAGTCGAAAAATGAAAAAAATAGCCCTCTGAAGACTCTCGCGACGAGACGAAAATTCTTCGCGACCGCGAGAGTAGAAAAATTGCGATCTAGAAATACCATCTTACAGTTCTCGCGCCGCGACCACCACCTCCGTCGCGACCATGCACCCGTCGCGAAGGAGCGTGAATCAGGTATAAACCCTAACCTTAAGCCATCCGCCGCATTTGTCACTCTCTCTCTTCCTCTCGCGACTCTCTCTCACGGCCGGGTAAAAGTTCGACCAAGCTACCGATTTTCGTCATTTTTTCTTGCGTAGATCATCATCTAAGGTACGTATACTCTTCCTCTACCCTTGATTTAGGTTCTTACATATCGAATCATAGTAAAATCGCACGGATTTGGTCCGAGCCCAAGGTTTCCGATCGGGTTTTATGTTAATGTCGTTATTCCTTGAAATTACTGCTTGTACAACCTAACTATATCACTTAGGAACTGTGTGGACTTAATGCATTGAGACAAAAACGAGCAAAACAGGTGAAATCGACCCTCCCGTCGGACCGATCGTCGCTCGCGATCGCGACAGGGATGGTCCTCGCGACTTGAGCTCAGACGCGACCTGGACGCGACCAGGCCGCGACGGCTGGGCAGGGGCCAAAATTTTTGCTCGTTTTTGCTATTTTTCTTGTTTGTCAAACTAGATTAATGATTTGTATGAATTGGAAATTTACAGATATGTCTCGTAGAAGGGAACAACGCCAACAACCGGTTGAAAGGAACAATATTGCTTCACATCAATGGTTACAATTCCCAAACACTCTTCCCGCAGCAAGGCTAAATGTGTACACGGCAAACCTAGAAAGATATAGACAAAGGGATGTGGAGCCTGCCCTGGTATTAGATTGGAACTTTGCTAATACTCTGGGGATTACAGCAGCACTTGACCAATATTTGGTCAAGACCGATGGCTCATACACCAGTCTAGCGTGGAGAAACTTGTTTCAGATTCGGGAGCACAGCTACAAAGAGCTGATGCTCGAGTTCTTTTCCACGGTTGCTTTTGATCCTACTGAGGAGGACATGTTTGTTCGTACCGGTCTCTCTTTCCGACTTGGAGGAGAGCCGAGACAGTGTAGCGTTGTCGAGCTGGGATGGAGACTGGATCTCTATCCACATAGTGACGTCCGTACACCGGAGTTCAGAGCATATCTGGCTCACTGCATCACCAGCCCACCCGAGGAGTTGGTTAATGAAGAATTCTGGGGAGGAATTGCTAATACCTTATACCTCCCTGAGACTGCTATAGAGAGTGCGATCCGCTCTCCGATTCATCGATTATTACACCGCCTTGTTGCTACCTCCGTCAATCAACGGAGGGGCTGCGAGAAGGTTCCTGCAGCAGATCTGTTTTATCTGTGGTGTCTTTTGACACCAGGGAGGCACTGTAACCTCCCGTATTCACTGGCGTTTTTCTTGGCCCGCAAGGCCACAGGGGCCCGCGCTTCTAGCCCCCTTTGTGGTGGTCATCTGATCACCCGACTGGCGCATTCATATGGTGTTACCACATTGCCAGCGATGCGGTCCATGACTCCGAGAGAGCCGAGAGCCATCGGACGTCAGTACCTGGAGACTATGCGAGTGATCAGACAGTCAGGAGGACCAGGCGTATTCGTACTCGCCGAGCCAGATCAGGATGAACAGGCACCCGAGGCTGCTCAAGCACCACCTCCACCTCCCAGGCGCCGACAGCGCCAGCGACAGAGATCCCCCGTACCACCACAGGACCCGGAGCCCGAGATTAACCTCGGGACTATCTACCAGCAGATGCAGTCATGGCGTCTAGAGAGCCAGACTCAGTACCGACAGATGCAGGACTGGCATCTGACCCATCAGGAGTGGCATCTAGCTAACCAGGTACAGCAGCAGTGGATGGCGGATTCCATGACCGACTTCTTCCACCAGCAGGGATTCCAGCCACAGTATCCATACCCGAGTACCGTTCCACCGGTACCTGACTGGTACACAGGTAGCCATCCTACAGGAGACGAGGCGGGACCATCGGGGACCCATTACGATGATGAGGATGATGAGTGAGTCTTATCTTTTTAATTTCCAGTTGGTGTGAACTTTTAGATACTATTGCGTTTTATTTACTGTTGGTTTGAATTTAACTATTGTGTGGTGTGAATTTATTTTGTGATTGTTCAGAATGACGTTTGTTTGTGTTGTTGATTATATTACAGAAAACGATCTAACATGCTGGCAGTCAGTTCAGCGACCAATGTATCAAATGATCGACCGTTTAAAAAAAAAAAAAAAAAAAAAAAAAAAAATTTGCGAAAAACTCAATTTTGCTTGAGGACAAGCAAACCTCAAGTGTGTAGTATTTTGATAGTGTTTTATTTTTATAATAAAACACTATCATTTAAAGACTATTTTATCGCATAAATATGCTCAGAGGCACGCAAAAATTATATTTCTGTGCAAAATAAAAGAATCCAAAAACCGCCTTAAAACATGCAAAATGCTTCTTCATAACAGATATGGTTCAGACAGACCCGTCTAACCTACCTCATCTGTTAAAACCAAACAATCACATTTTATAAGAATGCATGTTTCACAACAAAAAGGCAAAAGCTCACATTCCAACGGCAGCTCCTGATGCACACCACAGACTCCCAACAGTCTGGCGGTGATAATAGATCTACTGTCGGGTCATTACTAACCCAAGCCAGCCATTTGTTTTCACATGGAAAACATCTCACAATTCACGGGGAAATCCTATTAAGATATCATCAATTCTCTCAATAGAATAATGATTAATTTGTCTACCGTCCCCAGACATCCTCACAAAATTGCAAGCTAAACGAGAGAATATCTCATTTTTCATACACTGCACATCACAGCCCACTGCTGTGTTGCAGATGCAAATCTGCCAGAACTATGGTTTTTACCATAGGAAATCCTGATAAGCTCAACATCAAAACAGGCTTATATTAACAGGTGGCTAAACATGAATTACGATTCATGTTTAACTTGAACAGAGTTCTCCGGAGCTGCTGGTGTGAGGAAAACAAGAGGGATTTGTGTGTTAACATTTATGGCTTATTTTCAGGAACAAGACCCAAGAACGGTAACGAAACAATCAAACCAGAGGAAGTGACGCTCAGACTAAAGACCAAAAATACCAAAAATGCGTAAAATATACAGCCCTCGCGACTTGAAGACCCTGTGTCGCGACGTGAAGAAAATCAAGACAGAAGACCAAAAAGCTACAGCAATCGCGCCGCGACGAAGGCTGTGGTCGCGACGCGAAGCCCTTGAACGCGACCACACCTACTCCTTGAACGCGAGACTACCAACAACCGCACTAGCCAGACCAGTGGCCGACCAAAAGCAACGACCTACGCATCCTCGCGCCGCGACGGCACCCTTGGTCGCGACGCGAGCCCTGTGTTCAGTTAGTATAAATAGAGACCTACTATGCACGGATTTAGACACCAATTCACTCTATTTGTAATAAGGATACTCAAACACTCTCTATCAGTTAGAATAGCTTGAAACATCTCTTAGCTAGTTGTTTAGAATCAAAATATCATCCCTCTCGGTGGTAATTCTTGTTGTAATTCAAGATAATTTGGAAGATAACCGCATCAAGTCACATGTCAAGGAACACCAAGACCATCTCTACGATCATCACACGAATGGAAGGCTAATCTCTTCAGATTACTTCCGGTAATGTTATCCAACTCTTAGTATAGCATGTTTTTACTTTGATTCCGACAAGTGTTTTACTATTGTAATTCTTAAATTCCTATCTCTTTGAATACAACTAGTGAATCATTTGTGTTTACTTCTACTTACTATCATATTCTCAAGACATAGTATTACCAACATATTATTCGTGCCTATCTCACCTAAATAACGAGCTAAGACGGATAATCAGTTAATATACTTTGTGCCCACTTAATATGCTAAGAAGTAGTAACGCTACTATCATCTAGATAAAACATAATATTGTTATATCATTGTTTGTGCCTAATCTTCCTAATTGTTAGACAAAGACAAATAATTGATTCAACATGTTATGTATTTATCTATGTAATAGTAATTGTCAGTAAACTGTAATTATGTTAAAGTAATTATATCGGAATCATTGTAATAATACATGTGAAACTAATTGTTGATAACTAAACCGGAAGTAATTCTTTCTTTAATCTCAAGTTACAATCTCAATATTTTTACCATCACCGTTAAAATTTTACTTTACAACTCATTACAAGTTAACCACTAAATCCTTGGACTCGACCCCGCTTGCCCTATCTACATAGTAAAAGTGGGTTATAAATTGTTTTTGCCCTATATATATATATATATATATATATATATATATATATATATATATATATATATATATATATATATATATGTCTGACTCGGATCTTTTCATAATTAGGCAAAGAGGAACAAACCGTCATGGCTGCTTCAATGGTGGAAATCACATCACCAAGCCTCCGGAAACTACCCAGCCAAGATACGGCCAATCTCAATCTTCACCCGATTTACCCAGACAACGACAAATGTTTCATCATCGCCTTTGATTATTGGTTTTTGAATTGTGGGTTTAGGGTTGGATGTAATTTCTTAGGAACTTTTTAGTATAATTCAGTCGTTCTGAAAAATTATATACTTTCTCAGTTTTAAATAGAAAAAAAAAAAGAAATAGGTAGTTGATGCAAACCACAGAGAGAGCAAACCACAGAGAGTGCAGATCAAGCATATAGTACTATATGATATTTGTAATTCACTTTGTATGCAGGAAAAATCCTTCGATACTCTCATACATAAAAAGGGTTATTAATAATACGGGGCAAATCGAAGATCACAGTCGTCAACGGGAAGCTCCGACCACCGCCCAGCAGTGGCGGCGTCGCCGCGAAATACGTAGAATCGGTAGCAGCAGCAACTAGCTGCTGCCCTCGTCTCTTTTGTCCCTCGATCCCATTCTCTCGATCTCTGTTGTTGGAATCATAGACCTCAAACACGTACTCACACACTAACCACAGACCTCGTGTGACATCCGCCTAAAATGGATTCGGGTCAACCCAACCCAATTGGGAAATTTAATAAACCCTACTCAAGATTTACTTGACGCTAATAGGATCAAAACCTATACAATACGATATAAATTGACGTTAATAGCAAAATAGCATAGTATAACGTTATAACTATAATCAAATTAAATTATGATACCATATTAAAATCAAATCAAAGTATGATACTCTAATTAAATTAAAAGAGTCAAACTTGAATACTATAATTAAACTTCAAATCAAAGTAGATTGTTATAATCAAATAATAACCTATTTTTTTATAAAACTCTATTTTTATAAACTATACATTAAATTTTATAAAATTCTTATATTAATTAGTGTATTACATAGAGATGCTTGTACTAGTGGGAAATTATGAAGACCACCTAAAGTCAAAAGTTATTCCCATGGTCTCCCACTCACACCTCTCATCATCTTTCCTTTCATTTTTCTCCCCACACATTATTCTCATCACCACTCAAACCCTCTCTATCCTTTCTCTCCCTCTCAATCTCGAAATTCATCTAAGAAATATCAATTTTCCAGCCAAGAACAAGCTCTCATACTCAAATCTTCATCCCTATTGAAGCATTCATCAAGGTATGTTGTTAAAAGTTCCAAATTCATACATGAAACAAATTAAATCCACCAAAATATCTAAAACTCATTTTATGCATAAACCTGATTTTTCTAAAGATCCCATCAATAAAATAAGAAGTTCTGGAAATTTTCAGAAAATAACTTATTTTTATTGAATTACTATAATTATTGCACTAAAATAAGGCAATAATTCACATAAAATACTTTGTGCAGTCAATAAATTCTGGGAATATTTTGGAACAACCCATATATTGAGTAAAGTGGATTTATAAAGTTTCGTGCATTTATATTACTGTTTGATGCTTATTTTGTATTTTATTTTGTTGTAGATAAATAAATTGCAAAATATAGTTATGTATGTTAAAAACTAGATTTTATATTTTTCACACCTTATTCACATATTAAAGACTCCATGACTAAATTTACAGATTTTTGTAAGAATGTTTTCTTATTTTTCCTGATTTAATGTTTATTTAATGGTTTAAATTGATAATAAATAGCTACACATGTCCAAAAATTATAACACCTTTTCAGAATATCATATATAACATGGTAATCATAAATAAAAAGTCTAATTAATTTCTCTTAATATTTTCCTATTATTTATTATTTTATTGATTAGTTAATAATGAAAAACATAAGAAATACTTCCCTTAGTCCAAAATATCCAAAATATTTACAGTAGGCTCAATATAATGTTAGAAAACTATGATTAATTTTCCAGAATTTTTAGGGATCATTTATTATTTTTCCCGAATTTTGTTGTTGTTTAATCATTAAAATACTAAATAAATACTAAAGCAGTTAAGAAAAATATGAAAATTTTACAGTACTTACTATTTTATGAAATAATTATTTTCTGATAAATTTATAATGTTTCATTACTGTTTAGTATTTAAAACCATTTTCCTAAATATCTAAGCATGTAAAAAAGCATTTTAATGATTATTTCATATAAATAATTGTTTATAATATATAAAATCTGTAAATACTTATAATTTGACTAGTTATTATTTTAATAAGAAATTGTTAAAATATTTCCTAAAGTGAAAATATAAATTAATTAAGCAAAGTAATTAATTCAATTTAAAATTCATTTAACATATAAATACATTAATATTCAAAACAAAATTTGGATAATTGTTAATTCATCTAATATAATAATATGTGTCTAAATTATTTTTATTAATACTGTATTCCCATTTATCGATTCCTAAACCAAAACTATTAATTATAATAGGTTCCACGTCTTTTTGACCCGAGCCGTCTATCGTACAAAACGCGCATTCCTTATTGGACTAATGTGAGTAATCTACCCCATATTTTATAATTTTAAATACTTTTGGAGTGTATCATGTGGTTTTAATATGTTCCAACTTCATTTTATTATTTTTTCACCATTGAGACATTGTTGGGACATTTATATGTGAATCATTATTTGTATAATTGTTGTTTGTTTACGCTACATGTACTTGTAGTGCATTACCATTTTTAGTCTAATCTCCATGACTATGCCCGTATTCTTGAGGTACGTTATGGACAATAATAGCGCTATTGGGTTGACCACCCCGCCTTGGGACGCTAAAGTGATTGATTGCACGTGGTTGAGTGTGTATGATGATTAGATGCTCCATCCTATATATATAGTTATATGTATATATAGGGTGAGGACTTATTGTTGTTGTTATCATTTGTTAATCAATTTTTGATTGATAAATTGTTATCTCAATAACACTTGTTTGCCAACTTCAAAAGAAAACAAATTTCAAATTATTCAAACTCACAATTTTCTTTAATAAAACTAGATTACTCACCAACTCTCGTAGTTGACCTGTTTTTACCCATGATGCAGATTTGAAGAATGAAGTTGATGAAAAGTAGGGTGTACCTTAGAAACCCACAATACTATTTAAATTTCATGTAATAAATGTTGTTGTATTTGGATTTGTATTTGTATGTTGTGGATTTTGTTTGCATACTTAGTACTTAATTGAATCTAATCATATTATAACATAGTTGTCATGAGACTTTGAACAATATATCACGCCTTGATCGGTTCCGCCAAGGATCGGGGTGTGACACCTCGTGTCTTCTGTCCCAAAATCGTTTCCCTCTTTTCTGATTCCCTGTTCTTCTTCCCGATTTTCTTTTCCTTGTTTTCTATGTCTCCATTTGACGAAAACGTATGACACGCACACAGTTCACTAAAACCGGGTTCTTATTTTGACGTAGTCAAATGGGCAACAAAATTCCCAAAATGTCCTTGAATTCCTCGTTTATGTGGCATGCTAACTTATTATAATGGGTCAAATTACCATATTAGCAGGTTAAAATGGAGTTCAATCCCATTAGAAAGCAAGAAAATAGTTTTGGGACCATTTAAAATTGAAAGTGAAAGTTGATAGGGATACAGTGTCATTTTGCCAATCTAATATATCAAATTCTCAAATTTTCTCACCAATCTTCAAGAACACAAAAACTCTAACCCATCATAGCCACCTATCGACACCGCCACCGTCGTTACCTACCACCATCGCCCGCCACCTGCCACCGCCGCCAAACATCGTTACCTACTCAGATCTGAAAAAACAAGGTGATCGCCATCGCCACCTCCAAGCTCCAACGAACCAGATTTGTTCGACAATCATGCGTAAATATCCATCACCACATCAGATTCTGGATCTGGATCTAAACCGCCATCAAATCGCAGCCTACGTTTTTGTTTCTCTCTTTAAACCACCGGAATATCTTATATCTAGGAGAAACCGGTGAAAACAACCACCATGGGTCAAAATATCTTAAATCTAAAACCTAGTCGCCATTACTACCATGAACCACCACCATCACTACTGTTGTGAACGACCAACACCGTCGAGATATCTTTATCTCACTAATCTCTCCTGGAAACAAGATGTTCATAAAGTGTTTGATGAAATGTCTCAATGAGATATGTAAGTTTTTAAGTTGTGAATAAGTGTCTGAAATGTTGTTTTAAGCTATGAATGAGTGTATGAAATGTTGTATTAAGCTGTGAATGAGTGTATGAAATGTTGTATTAAGTTGTAAATGAGTGTCTGGAATATTGTATTAAATTGCGAATTCAATTTTTTTCCAGATCTGAATTTTGGAATGATTTGGTCTGGAAACAAGATGCACACGAGGTGTTTGATGAAATGACTCAATAAGATCTGCAAGTATTTAAGTTGTGAATAAGTATCTTAATATATCGGTTTCTCGGATCAGTCTGTAAATATCGTGACTTTCATTGAACTTAGGGTTAAAATCTCATAACCTTTGGATGGAAGAAACTAGACTCCCATACAAACTACAAGCCTTGACATTTCTTATAAATGATTTTTTTGGAAATTTTGATGATTTTTACAAAACATGGGCAGACTACATGAATTTTTCATTGAACTTAAGTTTCTTTTTAACCCAACTCTAAGCACTTAATCATTAAATACTTAACCCTATGCTTAAGTTTCTGTTTATATTCTAACAACATAATTTTCTTCCTGTACAACGCACAGACACTCGTCTACTATAATATACTACATATGTGACGAGACCCGGTGCTTCAAGTTGGAAATGAAAGTAGGAGGTCTATTTGTTCAAAAATATTTATTATGATATCATTTGAACTTAAGATGTCTATTATTTCAGTTTATTCATTTATGGTATTATTATTCCATAGAAATACTTTTGGTTCGTATCTTTCGAACTAGGTTTATGTTTTTGCACTTTTATTTTAGTCAATAAACTCATTCTAGTACACTTAATATAAATATTTGTTGCGTGAAATGTAGTCTATATCCAAAATTTTATATAACAAACGAATATGAACCGTTCTTTATATTCGTAGTTTTGGATAAACACTATTCGTTTTAGATAATATAACATTTAAATTGATGTATAATTTAATAAATATATCTGATTACTAATAAAAAATTTACACTACAAAAGCTTAAAAGAGGTGGACCATCGTATTGTAATCATTGCTGACACTACACAAAATTAGAAATTAATTGATTTTAAAAAGAAAAGCATGTTAAATTCCTTTATAACAAAATACCATGCCCCATTTTTGTCTGAGTTATGATGGACTCAAATACCAAAAGACTCAATTCGTCAATAATGGGATATATCTATTTTCTATCTTCTATTCTATATTATATGGAGTAAATTACAGATTTGGTCATTATGATTTATACGAATTTACATTTTAAGTCTACGTTTTTAAATTTCACGTTGAAGATTCTTGTGGTGGCAAAAACATTTTAGTGGAGGTACCTATGGTAGTCAAAAGATAACAGATTTGGTCCATGGTTCATGTGAAAATATCAAAATGACATTATTAATTTCTTTTTATTTTTTAATCTAATATTTGTTATATTAATTTAAAAAAATAAAAATAAAAACCAAACACCCCTATCACTCCCTCTCTCTCTCTCTCTTTCTTGATGCCCACCCAAACGTTGTAGTTCGTCTTCTTCTTGTAGCCGGAGAACATACTCCGGTACGTGAACCAGTTCCCAAACCACCCCTACTACGCCAGAAAAAATGAAGATGCAGCCACGAGATCTAATCAATCAGAGAGAACCAAATGGCGAAGAACATAGAGAGGAGTAGGGAGACATCGAGATTGGGATCTGAAAACCCCTCAAACCGGATCGGATTGGATCTCTCTCTCTCCCCCTTTCTCTCACCGTCGACGATCCAGGAACCGGATGTGCATGTTTTCTCAGCATGTTCGTTCTTGGATCCACTTCTGGTGCACCCTCAGGTTTAACGACGGAAATGGCACGCAAACTCCTACGATTGTTGAAATCCTTTGTATTCTTCTTCTATCTCTTCTTAATTTGCCTTCGAGCCGATTATTTATCGCTAGAAATCTGTCAATTTTTAACCTTTCAAACATAGGTAACGCATCAAAAACACGCCCACCAGTTGTTTGGTCAATTGGCTCAAAGAACCAATTTGAATCCAACACAATTTCTGGGTTTTTAGTCAAGGTTTACAGCAACGGAGATGTTTTACGAATGAGAGTTTTATAAATGAAAGTGTTCTGGAAGTGGAGTTTATTACTATAACATGAATTGCGATATTTGTTTATCGTGTTTTGATTTATTAGCAACTGAAATTGGAATTTTCTCCCCCTTTATTGTACTTCTGTGATGTTTTTGTGGATTCATTAAGTGTTTGTGGGGATCTTTTGACTTGATTGTAATCGGAATCATGTTATTTAGAAGATAACAATTAACGAAAGTCAAAGATCCCATTTGATTACGATAAGTAGGAATCGAGAAATACCTGATCGCTTCTTCTTCGTTTCTTTGAGCCAGGTCCGTCATCAGATGTCTCATCAAGAGAGAGGAGGATTAGGGATTCGGCGGTGTCTTCATCTTCCATGGTGGTGCTAACCGTCAGAAAACCTAAAGACGATTAGGGATTTGGTGGTGTCTTCATCTCATATTCTCAACCTCATGGATGATTCAATCGACGTTAATGGCATTGCAGAGAGACGAGCGACAGGGTACGGGGTTGGGGTGGGGTATATTATCTTTTTTTAATTAAATAAAGAATAAGTTATAAGAAAAACGAAAAAGAAATTAAAAGGGGCAGTTTGATCTTTTCACATGGACAAGGACCAAAACTGTAAACTTTTTGCCACCACGGTGACCTTTTGCGTGAAATTTAAAAACATGGACTTAGAGTGTAAATTCGTGTAAACCAGAGGGACCCAATCTGTTATTTACTCTATTATATATAAGACACAAATAAAACTCACATGTTTAAAAAGTATATTCTATATCTAACATTTATCAAAATGAATTTATTTGTTCCTAACGTCAAATCAACAAGTTTTGGTTATTGACAGTTTTAGTCCCTTGACTTTTTAACTTTTATTTATTTATAATTTCAGTCCTTTAACTTTTTAATTTATATAATTGTAAATTTAGCCTTTATAGTTTCAAATATCAACCTTTTTAGATTAATTACCGTTTTAGTCTCCATAGTTTTTAATTTGTATAATGACGATTATAGCCCCTTTAGTTTTTTAATTTAATTTGTATAATTCCAATTTCGGTCCTTATAGTTTTTTAATTTGCATTAATTACGTTTGGTCCCTATAATTTTTAATTTAGGATAGCTATAGTTTTGGTTCCAGTATTTTATAATTTGCTTTAATTATAGTTTTGGTCCCCGTAATTTTAAATTTCAATAATTACGGTTGTGGTCCCTATATTTTTTAACATTAATTACAGTTTAGTCTATATAATTTTTAAGTTAGGATAATTAGAGTTTTTGTCTATGTTATTATACATAGATATATTTTTCGCAACAACGCGCGAGATGCTAACATTTGTCAAGACGTGACACTGATCACAGTGTCACATCACAATTTTACATAACCCCAATTTATATAATAGTTGTAAAATGATCCACATACATAATTTTACATAAATAACCCCTAATTCATATAATACTTTTGAAAATGGTCCCCAAACTTTGTAACAATTTTACATAAATACTCCCTAATTTATATAATAGTTATAAAAATGATCCCCATACACAATTTTACATAAATAGACCCTAATTCATATAATAGTTATAAAAATTGTCCCATTGCTTTGTAATTTACGAAAACGATGTCGAAAATATAGAATTGAATAAATCCGCCGCAACGTGCGGGGGCATCCCACTAGTTGTTATTATTATAGTATAGTTTTTAGATAAATGATATTTATTATTATTATTTTATTTCTTTTTACACATGTTGAAGTTAAATTAATAATAGCTTTTTGAAAAGAACATAGATGTCGTTAAAGATGGTTGTGACTCCAAATGATTTTTTACCGCATAAATGGTTACTGTAATATGGATTTTTTTAGATAAAAATACTTAAGATAAGAGGGAAACTAAAATCTAAAAAACCTCAATTGTCAGATAATAATAATGTGAAATTCAATCATTTTTCTTCACAGACCAAATATATCGAACGCATATTAATTTTTATATATTCTTAAATTTGTTTTTAAAATTTTTATTGTTGTTTAGAAATATTTAATGTGTTCTAAAATACAAATATTATTAAAAGTTTGTAGTATATATATATATATATATATATATATATATATATATATATATATATATATATATATATATATATATATATATATATATTCCATTGATAATGAAAAACAAGTTGAAAACGCGAGAATGAATCTCAGCCATATATTTTTTTCTTGCCGCTCTAATGCTTTGGCGCCCTCGGAGTGTTGACGTTCTAACGACAAGATATATATTATTATTCACATATGATTTTCACCACCACTACCACCTACACCACCTTCGTTACCACCACCACCGTTGTCGCCACCACCACCACTACCGCTGCTGCCGCCATCTCTACCACCACCGTCGTCCCTGCCACCTCCCCCAACGCCACCGCCACCAACCACCACCACCGCTACTGCCAACGCCGCCACCTCCCCCACCACGGCCGCTACCACCTTTACCACCACCTTCACCATCGCTACCACCACCCACCGCCACCACTACCACCTCCATCATCGCCGCCACCTCCATCACCGCCACCACCACCAACATATGATTTTCACCACCACTTCCACCTGCACCACCTGCGACACCACCACCACCGTCGTCGCCGCCACCACTACCGCTGCCGCCGCCACCTCCCCCGTCGCCACCGCCACCAACCACCACCACCGCTATTGCCAACCCTACCACCTCTATCACCATCTCGACCACCATCGCCGCTACCACCTTTACCACCACCGGTACCACCACCCACCGCCACCACTACCACCTCCATCACCGCCGCCACCACCACCACCTTCGTCACCACCCATCTCTACGAACACCACCACCCCACTAACACTGCCACCACCATCATCGCCACCCTCTATCGCCATCAGCATCATCGTTGCCACCATCTACCACTAGAGGTGCACAAAATCCGGTTTTAAACCGGTTTCGGTTTTTTAATAACCGGTTATTTAAAAAACTGGTTTTTGTCCGACCGGTTTCGGTTAAAACCTAACCGGTTTTGGCCGTTTTTTTTTTCAAATGGAATTGACTTCTAAACCGGTTTTTTCGGTTTTTAAACCGGTTCGGTTCGGTTAACCTATTAAAAAACCGGGGTAAAAAACCGGTTCGACTTTGAATGAAAAACCGGTTACAAAACCGATTCGGTTATCAAAAAACCGGTTATGGAAAAAACCTTTTCGGTTTTTTAAAATAATCGGTTTGAATGTGCAGCTCTATCTACCACCGTTCCGACCACCACAACCATTTTTCAAAAATGATTATTCATATATGTTTATTTATATATGAATATGAATAATCATATATGATATATGAATAATCATATATGAATATACACATTCATATATGAATAAATCATATACGAAAAATTAAACTCATCTCGTCGTCGTAGAACGGTGCGTCAGCGCTGACGCATCTAGTGAGAGAGAGATGTGGTAAGGGGTGGGTGGGGTAGGTTTTATTTTTTGTAGCTTTTATTTATTAAAAATATGAAAGTATAAAAAGAAAAAGAAAAAAGGAAATAGAATGGACAATAATGTAATTTTACATGGACCAAGGACCACTGATGAATGTTTTGGAAATCATAGGGACCTTGCATATCAATTTTTCAATACTTGGATCATAAGTGTAACCTGGCGACAAACCACAAGGCAATGGTGTAATTATTAAAATCTTGAATACGTGGAAAACCTACTTGAACTGCGTAGTGTTTAACAACAAATATTAGTAGGAAGGGTAATCTTAAATAAACCCCCTGTGTGTTGGTGAGTGTATATGGTTCACTTCCACACACATATATTAGTAGGAATATATGATAATCTTAAATAAACCACTTATGTGTGTGAGTGAGTGTGTGTGGTTGACTTCCACAACATATATCATCTCATGGGGTTTTTTTAGCACACCCCTACAACATTAATCAGATCGAGATCCAGGAAAGGAGAAGGCAGGAATCGTAATCTGATTGTCGACTTTGATGTTCATTATCGGAAACGTAGAAAACGAAGAAACCTGGAAACGAAGAAATCGAATAGTTGAGTTTGACAATCAGGTTTGACTTCGAAACGTACGATTATGTACAATTAGATTTGACTTCGAAATTGAATTGTTGGGTTTGACAATCTGGAAACAAGACAATGACAGAAGAGATTAATCAGATTTCAAATTCACAGGTGACTTGTTCGAATTTGGTGTACGGAAATACATATTAATGGTATTCAGGCATGAATTGTTCGATAGGAGGAATGATAAGTCCTAATGATTCATTAACATGTGATGAATAGTTTGATTTAATTACTGCAAAAAAAATTATTGATCTAAAAAGTAGGTTGCTAAAACTACAATTAATTACAAAGTCGGTTATTAACAATAGTTCTTTGGGAATTTGCTTATCTAGTTCTACAAACTAGGTTCTTAAAGATAGCCTTTTTAGATATTAAGTTGGTAATTACCGTGGTCTGATCTAGGCTTGGTCCAGAATTAAAATTTTCTGGAAAAATTCCTTTTCTTACCTACATAAAATGTAGTCATTTTTTGACATTTAGTTGCTAAATAAACAACTTTTTACAAACCTGGTTGCTGAAAACATATTTTTTACAAACTTGGTTACTAAAAATCAAAATTTTCAGAAAGTTTGTTTCTGAATACAACCTCATTAATTTGACATTAATGTTTAAATGTTGCAGGCCCTTGTCTCATAACGCTTGCTTGGGCATTTTGTAAATTTCTGTATTATAAGGTCTATTTCTGTCATTTACCCACTAACACATTACTAAAAAACTATTTTCTTTAAGGTTCTGTATTTTAAGGGTATTTTCTGTCATTTGATTAATTAAAATTGATAATTATGTAATTTTTAGCAATTGTAAGGTTATTTCTGGAAAGTTATGTAACCAATGGCCATATGTGTAAAGTTCTGTATTACTAGGGCCATATCTATCATTTTTTTTCATTTAAAGTGATATTTATGTAATTTTGTGCAATATAAGGTAATTTCTGGAAATTTATGTAATACACGGCCATTCGGTAAAATACGGTATTACAAGGGCCATTCTGTAAATTAGTGTATTATAAGGGCCTTATCTGTTAGTTACGATTCTAGGTTGTGCAAAAGATACTTTTTTATACAAATTTGGTAGCTAAATAAACAATATTTTAGAAAGTTGGTTGCTAATAAAACCCTATTCTACAAACTCGGTTCCTAAAACAAACTCAGTTACAAACTTGGTTGCCAAAAACAACTTTTTTATACAAGGTTGGTTGCTAAATAAACAATTTTTTATAAACTTGGTTGCTAAAAAACATAATTTTTTACAAAATTGATTGCTAAATAAACAATTTTTCAGAAAGTTTGTTGCTAAATACAACCTCATTTTCAAACTATATTGCTGAAAACAATTCCAATTCATAATCTAGGTTGCAAAGTACGTTACCAAAAATAACCAATTTCATAAAGTTTGTTGCTAAATACAACCTCATTTTCAAACTATGTTGCTAAAAACAATTCTAATTCAGAATCTAGGTTACACACAATTGCGACCCACTACAACACTTCAGTAGCCATTCTTTATTCAAATACATAAAACATAACTCTAACAAGACTCGATGGTTAATTCCAGATGAATATGCCGATTGTGAAGATGCCTATTGAAGTCGATGTTTAAAACCAAAGATCATAACTGTAACTATCAAGATAACTTTTCCTCTATTTGGCCGTGATTGACAAATCCGCTGAAGCTGCCGATCCTTCCAAAAATTGTCCGTCCCTGAATCAACTTCCTTCTTAGCTTTCAGTCTGTCCCTGAATCAAACCCTAGACGTGATTATGAGCCTAGACATGATTATGAGTATGTTTGACGTCTTCCCTCCCGACGTTACAATTGAAGGTAACAACCGTAACTATGTTTTGGTGCGGAAGAACTGTTCGTGTGCTAATTCCCCGGTTCATAGCTACTTAAAGAGTACTATGTACTCGGTGAAGGTAGCCGATGGAATTTTTCACGATATCGTGGTTGACGCCTATGGAGGATTGGCGTATCTGTCGAACTTCTCCCGCCCGGCGCGTACAGGAGCGGTGGAAGTGGTGGAAGCGAAGGCCGAAGGGATTCAAGGGCTTTTTTATATTTATCATCTATATCTATATAACTCTTATAATAGAGGCCATTCATGAATGTGGATCAAGATAACTCAAATACTTCCACCATATTCATTTGAAACCCCCAAAACTCTTCAACTTATTCTACTTAATGGTTTGATTAAATGAAATGTTTTGGCTATATAAGAACATCATTTTCTATGCTTGGTTACTCTTAATTCTTTTTATTCTCTTTCCAATTTCTTTTTGTAGAGTACATGAAAAATTAGTACAAGGTCGTAGTCATCTCATGTGTAAAAGAAAAAGTTCAATGATGAAATATGTCAAGAGATATGTTGTTCTTTGGCTATATCAAAGATTTGAATGGTCGAATTGTTTGATTGGTTTAAAACATAGTGATGCGTCTCTACAAATGTCTCACTGCCACTTTTGAAGAATTTGCATTGATGAAAGGAATCAAGTTAATATGTTTAGAGAATCTTATTTTTCATGTTTGGTTAGTCTCATTTGTTTTTCTTATCTTTCCAATTTTCATGTAGAGTGGGTGAAAATATAGGAGTTTGTAGTCGTGTGATGTATAAAAGAAAAAAGTATTATGAAATATGTAGCGGGATACGATCTTCAGCTCTATCAAATATTTAAACGATAAAACTATTCGTTTGATGTAAAATACGTTGATGTTTTGCATTACAAGTTAATTGATTTTCGTTGTATTATTTCTTCACTAAGATATCATCACAATTGATCCCATATTTTTTTTATTAATATTTTAAGTTTTGTCATTCTTTTATAATTATTTTTAGATAAATCGCTAATGTTTCTAATATTTCTTAGTATAACTAGCAAAAATTGAAGTTTGCTTTTGATTGTTTTAGGTTTTATGGCGTTAATAATTTTTTTAAGAAGATGAAACTCAAAACAATAGAGATATATATCATTACAAAAATGATAATAACAAATGTTAAATTAGACATCGTAATACGAACTATCATTTTTTTTCAATTTCCAAAAATAACCATTTGTAATTTATAATATAAATTAAATTGTAGATTTAGAACATCTATGAGATTAATTATGATGATGAAGAAGGAAACAAATAAAGAAGTAAATATTTTTAATTTTTTCATTGAATTTATTTTCACACAATTTAAATAATATCATATTTTTATTAAACAGACTTAAAAAATTGTTTAAATGAAACCATATGTATCCGTTATTATTTTTAGTCTCACTTGATATAATTTTTTAAAGTTAGAATGTGTACGTCTTTATCAAATGAATTTTTAATGTTAACGTATAAAATAAATCGTCTAAAAAAAGAAAGAGTATGACAAATTAGATATTGGTGAAAGTGTAAATATTTTGTATCAATTACAAGTGCTATTTCAATTAAAAGAATTTACTTATGGTATAATGATATATAACTCTTACATGGAATTTGGAGAGTTATAGTGTTAAAATAAAACTTTAATGCAATTAACTAATTTTTATTACATTCATGTGTTTCAAGTGTTTGGACATGGTTGACATAAATTTTTATATAGACATTATTCAGTTAGTTAAAAAAACTTTAAATATTTCAATGATTTTTAATTAACTCTATAAATATCAATTAAGTACCATAACTAAAAAGAATTTTGGGTTATAGTTGTTTAATGTTATATACCAATTGTTAAGAATTTTAAGAGTTGCAGTATTAATATATTCTTCAATACAATTAACAAGTTTTTATTACATTAATTTCAAGATATAATATCTATATTAAACCATATGTATTTGAAAGTTACAACTCCTCATCTTCCTAATATTAGTCACTCCATTAATTTATTTTAATTCTAAATCTCTTCACCTCTCAACTAATTAAAAACTGCAACGTAAAAGTTTTTGAACTTATGATACTTAATTACTACTTATGACACATTGGTTAATATAAAGATATATATAGTTCACATAGGTAGCTTATGTTTCTGTAGTTTTTAAAATAAGATGGAGGAAAACATGACTTGATAACATACAATATTTACTTTGGAGACGACTATTTATTTATATTGAACTAGAAAAGACGAAGATAAATAAGCTAAAACAAATTACAAGTTGCAAGACAATAGACCTGTTGCATGCTTAGTTCTACCCCAACATATTCGTACTTTTGGGATTAACATTATTTGATAAGAAAAATAATATAAATTTGTGAGGTTGTTGTCAAGTCGGTTGTTAAAGATTTAAAATTTTAGATTTTACTTATAAATACAACAAAAATAAAACTTTGTGGTAAACAGTCTTAAAATATTTAGATAATAAGATTAACAAACGTAAAACTTGATTACTATTTATTAATATATTTTCTAAAAATAATATAACAGACTGATAAGTAGACCAGAAGCAATCAATGTTTACTTTTTTAATCAAATGAAACTAAAAATTATGACAATATTTAACTTTTTGATAGATTCGCATCATATTTCAGATTCCAAATTCATATTGTTTTTATTTGACTCCTTACTCTTTAAATGATTTCTTAATTTTTTTTGAGAAAAATACATAAAACCATTTTTTTATCTTATATTATTTGTTTTTATTTTTATGATTATTTTAGTTATTATATATATTCTGATTTTAAAACTATAAAACAAGAAAAAATAAATATGACAAATTTAATTCATTATTATTATTCAGTTTAATGTATATCTAAACATTTAGGGTTTCAAAGTTTTTATGAGAAAATTTTACTAAACGAAGAAATAAAAAGATAAAACTTTCTAATAGAATTAATTTTTTTTATAAATGAAAGTGAATAAGAGATTCAAAAGTGATTGAAAATTATGTTTTAAATAATAAGTTTAATAGAAGCATATTCATATATTTGTATTAAATTTTATCTGTTAAAAAGTTTTTATTTAAAAGTATATAATATTATTTTTGTTAATATTATTAAAGTATTATTGACTATCTTTATGTTATTATTAGTTCGTTTAATTTGATATTTATTTTAAAATTTGAGATAAATTATTTAAATATATTTATATAATATTTTTAACGTTTGATTATTTATAATAATTGACTCTAAAAAGATGACTATGTGTTTTTCGATGTTTGGATTAAAATTATTATTAATACAATATGTTATATGATTGATTTTTTTTTTGTTTTGCATATTTTGATTAGATCTAATGTATTTATGTTTATATTTGATCGGTCAATATATTTTACTATATAAATTTACTCCTGCGCAACGTGCGGGAATACGCCTAGTAAATCTTATAATAGAGGCCATCCAAATGAATGTGGTTCAAGATAGGCCAATATCTTGAATTATATTCATTTGAAACTTACAAGGCTTTACAACTTTCAAGTAATTAAACACATACAACTCAAGAGTTTTTTAACCTATGATACTTATTGGTACTTAACATACCTAATTAATATAAGAGTTACATATAATTCACCTATAAATTTGATTCTAGCTTGGAGAATAAGATGGAAGAAAAGATGATTTGAGAACACACACACTTTGAAGTTACATATTTTATATTGTATTACGAAGGAGAAACATGAAGACGTATAACAAATTACAAGTCACATGAAAGCGAAAAACGACATGGTTGAGAGCACATATTGTAACACCCGGCTTTTAAAACAAAAACACCCCTGAAAAAAATTTCATTTTAAACCAAGGTTTCATTACGTAAAACCATAACAAAGGGGTATATTTTAATAAAAACGGGTACAAGCGTATCAAGGAGAGTATATAATACCATAATCTCCTTTGAAGCCGGGCTGCTACTACAGCATCTATGAGTCCCACTCCGAAGTCACGGACTCTATCTTGTCCCCTATTAGTATCATGCTAACCTGCAGGGACATTAACAAACGGTATGAGCTACAAAGCTCAGTGAGTAATCAAATCTGCAAATAACATGTATCAAAATACAATCATATAACTGTCTGGATATCGATTCCAGACCTCTAGCCTTACTGGCTAACCGTATGTATCTGAGGATTTCACATCCTACTGTGTAGCCTTACCGGCCGAATCATGATATCATGTGATTTTCAAATCACCTCGAGTAATTGTACACTTTATCATACCCAGTCTGTTATTTGCATACCCATCATATCCAGTCTGTACTATTTCTGTCCCATCTTTCTTAGTCATATCTGACTATACTATATATCATGACTATATAAGTCATATCATTTGTCAAGACTATACGAGCTGTACCAAAGCATTTCTAGCATATAAATCATAGCCCGCAGGCTGCACCAGTTTGGGTTCAACGACCCGGTATCGTAGCCATCAGGCTGCACCATTTCTGTATAATCATATCATAGCCATATAGGCCGTACCAGTTGGATATAGCATCCAATATCATAGCCACGAGAGGCCGCACCATCTGTTAACAATTTCTTTCACGATCAAATATGGCTCACGGGTTAGCCCGCTGTTGCCTTGGCTCACGGGTTAGCCCGCTGTTGCCTAGACTCACGGGTTAGCCCGCTGTTGTCTATATAAGTCTGGCTCATCAAAATAAACCATGGCTCACGGGTTAGCCCGCTGTTGCCTAGACTCACGGGTTAGCCCGCTGTTGTCTATATATAGGTTCATCTAAATAAACCATGGCTCACGGGTTAGCCCGCTGTTGCCTAGACTCACGGCTCCGTTCTTGCCATCGAAATGACTCACGGCTTATCCGGTCTTGTCTATATAGGTTCGACTCACAGCTCCGTTCTTGCCATCGCAATGACTCACGGCTTATCTGGTCTCGTCGTACCATTAATATGGACTGACTCACAGCTCCGTTCTTGTCTATAGTAGACTCACGGCTTATCTGATATTGTCATGTCAATATTGTTGACTCACAGCTCCGTTCTTGTCTTTATCAGACTCACGGCTTATCTGGTATTTTCATCTTCATATATCTTCAAACTTATCATTTTCGTCCCACAAGTCAGTTTCAACCTGTAACAATTCAATCATCATATATCATATATGATATCAGTGAGATTACTCACCTGGATGCTAGCTGCGTTTCAATTCCGGTTGTTTCTTGCCTTTGCGTGCACCACAACCATTTTGTCCCATACCTATATATCCATTTCATATCAAATGATAATAGGTTAATAATCATTTCAATTGACTCTAATACATGAGAGTCCAATATTATGCAACTATAAACCATCCCTAGATGATAAACTTTCCATTTACCATCTTTTCATGAGTTATACTCATTCCCGAGGCATTTGTATAGATCTACAGTGCCCCCGAGGAGTTGAAAACTCAATTTAGTATTTTTCTAGGACTTTTCATACCATCATGGACTTATGGTTCAAGTTTGATGTAAATCGGACAAGCGTAGCAAAAATTAGCGTTTTTTGGACACCCTGCCAACAAGCACGACCCGTGCTCATTTTTGCCTAGGGGAAGCACGACTCGTGCAACCCATAATAGCAACATTCTTTGGTTTTCCAGATGTGCACGACCCGTGCAAAAAGAGCACGACCCGTGCTCTTTTTGGGCAGTCCAGAATCAGTCGCGATTTTTCACTGTAGCACCCTGTTTTGACCCATTAAGTTCTTAATCCAGTTCTTAATCATATGGGGTTTATTTCCTGACTAAAACCCTCAAATAATACAAGGTTTTAATCCAAATAAACAACCTCAATCAATCAAATGCAGATTTTAGGGTTCTTGAGCCAAAAACCCCAAAATCCACCCAATTCATCAAATTCTTTTGTTTCAATGGCATGTTCTTATCATATGAACATGGTTCAAGTTCAGAAATCATATAAACATCATGGATTATACTGAAATTACAGATTTCAGTTCATCCCACAAAACCCACCAAGAACACATTCAAGGACTTGGTTAAAAATCAAGTTTACTAACCTTGATTGCTTGGAAACTTCAATTCCAATTCATGATTTCGATTTTCCTGCTTCAAGCCTCATGATCTCTGCAGAATTTGCTCACCAAAATCCTTCCCGTTGCTGCACAATTGGCTAGTCAATGAGAGAGTCAACTCTCTCTTATTTATACTTCAAAACTTTACAATTTTGGTCCTTAAGTTCCATTTTTTGAACTTTGACCACAAAATCAAGTTTTATTACAATAAAACTTTCATTTCTTACATTTTTGCCACAGCCAACAATATTTTTCATTTTTGGTCCCTCGCATGGTCAAATGACCAAATTACCCTTTTGCGGTAAAACGACCAAAATTCCGTTTTTATAACATTTTAAGTCCAAAACTCAAAATATTATTTCAAACTAAATACTTTTCTGTCCAAAAGACCAATTTACCCTTCCAAGGTAAAATGACAATTTTACCCTTTTATTATAATTATGTAAAAAGAGCGTCTTGGCGTTACACATATTTTGAAGGTACATATGTTTATATTGTATTAGGAAGGAGAAACGTGAAGATGTCAAAGCAATCTGTAAGTTGCAAGACAAGAAACAAAGTGCATATTGGTTCTATCGCAATATAAAGATAGAAAGATGTATAATAAATTGATTATTCATTGTAATTAGTAATTTTTTATGATTTGAGAGTCTATAGTTGATCCTCAAGTATGTATATTATATATATATATATATATATATATATATATATATATATATATATATGTTGAAAAATATATTTTTGTATGTGACAATCACTGAAATAAGATGAACTGTTATTATCTAACAAATATTATCAGTTTATTTCAGGTTGCATGAATTCAAGATAAAAAACAAGAATAAATCAAGACCCGAGAAACTTTGAGAAAACATCCAAACCTGAGGAAGTAACGCTTCGTACCAAAGAGCAAAATACAAAATATCACACTGCTACAGCAATCACAACGCGACAGACCCTATGGTCGCGACGTGAAGAAGAAGCAAAGCAGAAGTAAAAATCGCCCAGCAATCGCGACGCGACGGCCATCTTGGTCGCGACGCGAAGGGTTTGAACGCGAAGAGCTTGGACGCGACACCAACCACTCCATGATCGCGAGACTACCAACCTAACGCACTAACTAGTGGCCGACCAAAAGCACCCCGACACAGGCACCTTCGCGACGCGACGGACCTCCTGGTCGCGACGCGATGCCTGTGTTCAGTGAGTATAAATAAGAACCAAACCTCTTGCCATTCTTGTGCATAAATAAAACCTTACACCACTCCATTACACCCTAGCACCATATACTCTTACCCACGACCAGACACCTCAAGACGCTCAAATCTCTGAATTTGGCAACAAGAACCAAACCACATAACCGCAAGAAACAAAACCTCCACCCGACACCAAGTCCAAACAAACACCATACAAAACCTCTACCCGACACCAAACAACCTCTACCCGACACCAAACTCCAAACCTCTAAACAACCTCTACCCGACACCAAAAATCACCAAAACCTCATCTTACCGTGAAGAACAAGAAATCGACATATCAAGAAAAACGCTATCTTCCGCAGCTACCGATAAGTTCTTTTAAAATTATCCGTGTCGTTATTGATTTATTCAAACTGTTATAAATCAACTGTACCAAATATCCAATACATCCGAATTGAACCTTGACAACGAAAACATATGAGGACTGTATTTAACCGAGACTTCTAACTTCTAACTTCTAACCTTTTTACTTATTGTAAAAACACGTTATCGTTGATAATGGCGTTTATTACATCTAACCTCTAACTTCTAACTTTTACTTTATTTACCGCTTTCTGTCTATTTAAATACTGTCTAGTTTAGATTTACCATTTTACTTTATTCCGCAACTCTTATTTATTCCGCATATTATAGATAAAATACATATCTGTCACACGGTAATAGGCTTAAAAACCTTGTTCGTGGAGATCAGTTATAGTATTTACAACAATTGGTATCAGAGCTCGTGTGATTTAATCTGAAATTTTTGTCGTGAACTTTTGTGTAGCGTTTTTATAAACCACCAATAAGTTTCCTTTAAAAATTTCATCTTAATATCACTTGTTCAAAAAAAAAAAAAAAATTTTAATAAAAAAAAAAAAAAAATTTAAAAATCTTAAAAAAAAAAAGGGAAAAACAAGATCAACCCAAAAATGTCTTCCACAACCTACTCAAGAGCTCCATATGTCATCGATCAGGTATGGTCTATGATCTCAGAAATCGGTCTTTCAAAAACACCATTTGAGTCCCACATGACTAAGATTGAGAACAGTTTGAAAGCTGATCTCAAACTATATCATGACACAATAGTCAAATCTGATATCTGCAAATCTGAATTACAAACCTTGCAACTCAGATTTGGAGAATCAACAAGGACTAGAGACAAACTTGAAAGAGACGTCGAACGAAAAACAGAAGAATATAATCACGTCTTAGATCAATTAAATGAGGCTCTAAAACAAAAGAGGGACTTAGAAATAAAAAACCAATCTGTTTTTCCATCTGAAATAAAAGATTCCTTAGAAATAGAAGTCCTTCAGTTAAAACTAAAAATTCAAGATTTAACTGACACAAACACTATTTTGATTTTGAAATTAGATGATTCTTCAAAACAAATCAAACTTCTTGAATCCGAGAATCAAAGATTTCAAGGAAAACTGGATTCTATCAATGTTGCTAGAAAGCTAAGTGATGATATTTTCATCAAAGCGACATCCTTAGGATCTGGCAAAATCGATACAAATTACAGACCTGGATTAGGAAGAGAATCTTTCGAAATCGAACAAGCCAAACAAGAAACCAGGACTAACAGTGAAAACTCTGAATCAACTCTAACAGATCTATCCACATCTGTTAATGAGGAAAATTCAGACGACGAAACAGTTATCAACTGTAACCCAGATGATACTGATTTCACAGTTTCCAAAAGATCTTTCACTAATAAGTCTTCAACCCACCAAATCCAAATTACCAACCAAAACTCCTTTTACGAGAAAGGCAGTACCTCTAAACCAATTGCTCTTCAAAAGGAACAAGGCAAACCCAAAGTTTTCAAACAAACCCAAAAGAAACCTTTAAAACCAGCTTCTGTGCCACAAAAACAAACCTTTAATCCAAAACAAAAACCTTTTCAAAAACCAATTCAAAACCGCTTTCAAGAAATAAACTTCAATCTCTCAAGGAATTTTCAGAAACCATCATTTCACCAAATTCCATTCCATCATCATAATGTTTTTCAAAATCATCCAAATCACAGATACAAAGAAAGGTTATCAAACGGAACTTCACATATAGGATACCTTTCACACAATCAGAAATCTTTCCAAATGACAGGTTTTCAAAAACAAATCTTAAATTGGGAAAATCTGATAAGTCAAATCAAGCCTCAACCACTTCGTCAAATTAACAGAAACCATAATGATTTCAGATCACCGAAAACCATTAACAAATCAGGACCCACCATGGTTTGGGTACCTAAACTTTCTGTCTAATTGCAGGTACTTTGTGCTGGAGAGCCCAAGGATGATACCTGGTATATCGATAGTGGCCGTTCCAAGCATATGACAACAAACCATAGCCTTCTACAAGACTTCAAACCCACACTACCTCCGATGCAGAAACTTCACAATCAAACCAAAATGATGCGGATCCAGTCGAGGGGGAACCACCAAAACCAGAACCCTCCTAAAACACCCCAATCCACCTGTCAAAATGATCCCAATGCATCATTTATGGGAGAACCACCAAAACCAAATTCCTCTTTAAACAATCCCAATCTACCTATCCAAAATGATCCCAGTGCATCATTTATGGGGGAACTCTCGTTACCCCATTCTCACCCCCAAACCGAAATTTACCAAAAACATTCAAATAACCAAATTTTTCAAAAACATTCACAAAAAAAAAATATTGAATAAAGTTTTATCCTTTTAAAAGTTTTTACAAAACCATGTGACTAACATCTTCTTGACTAAACTTTCAGATACTTATGCTCGATGAATGTTCTCAGTTATATTGATTCTTAATTAAAGAGAAGGTTCAAATTTCAAACATTTTTGTTATGTACATTCTCCTATTCCCTTTGAATTTATTTCAATTATAACGATTTTATCTGTAAAGGGACATAAGATCAGGAGATTCAGATGAAAACCAAACCCATGTGAGAAATTGTGCCTCATCTTTAACTGCTAAGTGAAATTCATTTCTGTGAGCAAAGGTGTTTTCATTATGACTTATAGGATTTATACTCTTATACCGTGATGCTAGTCTCACTTTTGCTTAGATATCAAAATGATCAGGGACGATACTTTCATTTTCTTATATATTAGACAAACTGTCTAGTATATCACCTATCCCTATCCTCAATCAAACCACTTCAAAGAAAAGCTTCATCATCTGGCATAACGAATCTAACAAATGAAGAAACGACAAAGTCATATCCAACAAATGCTGTCAACTAATCACAATTGGTAACCACATCAGATATCTTCTACAAGGTGTATTCGCACAAATCAAGAAAAGATAAAGACAAAGGTGAACACATCACCAAAGAAAAGGAAGATTTACAACAACAATCCATCAAGACAGACACCTCTCAAAAAGACAAATTTCTCAAAAGCTTTATCAAATATAGCTGTCAAAAACCGAAGATTTACCGGGATACTGTAGCCTTCATAATTGAATATTCTTAGTTGCAAACTGCACTATGAATATTTCTAAACCCCTCTACATGTATTTCCCGACGGAAAGATAGTGAACATCAATGGCATGAATGAAGAAACCCTCTGAGTAATGCCGAAACCAGTCTTATGTGATTGATTATCTAATATGAAGACCAAGTAACTAAAGTATATAGGTATAAATCCACATTAAGCATAAGTCAACACCTTCAAACTGAGAGATATCACTCATCCTTAGTGATTATACACCAGTTCTGCACCCAGAACAAACAAACACCTCAGTCAAGTGTGAGCTATACCTATGAGAGTTCATCTGAATCGACCTATTAAGATCACTTGTCGTCTTTATAAATGCTATAAAATCTTAAGGAATATTATGAAAATACATATACAAAAACCTTTTGATAATCGAACTCGAGGCTTTGATTCAGAAACAAATATTCTTGACAAACATTTTTTAAAACATAAGTAAAATCTAGTCACACTCTTTCAAAACAAGTGATATGGTTTTATAAATGTTTTATCCAAATTACAAGAATTTTCAACTTTACCTTTTAATCTGTTCTTATTTCAGTAATGATCACATAGGGGGAAATTGTTGAAAAATATATTTTTGTATGTGACAATCACTGAAATAAGATGAACTGTTATTATCTAACAAATATTATCAGTTTATTTCAGGTTGCATGAATTCAAGATAAAAAACAAGAATAAATCAAGACCCGAGAAACTTTGAGAAAACATCCAAACCTGAGGAAGTAACGCTTCGTACCAAAGAGCAAAATACAAAATATCACACTGCTACAGCAATCACAACGCGACAGACCCTATGGTCGCGACGTGAAGAAGAAGCAAAGCAGAAGTAAAAATCGCCCAGCAATCGCGACGCGACGGCCATCTTGGTCGCGACGCGAAGGGTTTGAACGCGAAGAGCTTGGACGCGACACCAACCACTCCATGATCGCGAGACTACCAACCTAACGCACTAACTAGTGGCCGACCAAAAGCACCCCGACACAGGCACCTTCGCGACGCGACGGACCTCCTGGTCGCGACGCGATGCCTGTGTTCAGTGAGTATAAATAAGAACCAAACCTCTTGCCATTCTTGTGCATAAATAAAACCTTACACCACTCCATTACACCCTAGCACCATATACTCTTACCCACGACCAGACACCTCAAGACGCTCAAATCTCTGAATTTGGCAACAAGAACCAAACCACATAACCGCAAGAAACAAAACCTCCACCCGACACCAAGTCCAAACAAACACCATACAAAACCTCTACCCGACACCAAACAACCTCTACCCGACACCAAACTCCAAACCTCTAAACAACCTCTACCCGACACCAAAAATCACCAAAACCTCATCTTACCGTGAAGAACAAGAAATCGACATATCAAGAAAAACGCTATCTTCCGCAGCTACCGATAAGTTCTTTTAAAATTATCCGTGTCGTTATTGATTTATTCAAACTGTTATAAATCAACTGTACCAAATATCCAATACATCCGAATTGAACCTTGACAACGAAAACATATGAGGACTGTATTTAACCGAGACTTCTAACTTCTAACTTCTAACCTTTTTACTTATTGTAAAAACACGTTATCGTTGATAATGGCGTTTATTACATCTAACCTCTAACTTCTAACTTTTACTTTATTTACCGCTTTCTGTCTATTTAAATACTGTCTAGTTTAGATTTACCATTTTACTTTATTCCGCAACTCTTATTTATTCCGCATATTATAGATAAAATACATATCTGTCACACGGTAATAGGCTTAAAAACCTTGTTCGTGGAGATCAGTTATAGTATTTACAACAATATATATATATATATATATATATATATATATATATAAGTATTTTGTTATTTTCTAAATGGTTTTATATTGATTGAATAAGTGGGCTTATGTTGTTTGATAAAGTATTTAGTGGTCATTTGATTTGTAGAATCATTTTTAGGATTAGAATTATTTTACAAAGAAATTTATATAAAAGTTGTGACATTATTGTCATGTAAGAAGTTAAACATTCGAAACGTTAAAAATAACTTTACATAAATGAAATAAAAAACTTTAGTATTAAATCATCATAAAACTTTTAGTTACTAAGATTTAACAAAAATGAAAATCAACTAGAAATCATTTTAAAGAAAAAATAATTAAAGGAATAAAACTGGCGGAAATAAAATTTTATTAATGCATATTTATATATTTCTTATACAACTATAAATTATATCAAAATTTATTTTATTAAAGCATATATTTATTTTAAGTTTTGGTTATAAGTTGTAATTTATATTATATTTATATTAGTTTTATTACTTTTTTCTATTTACATTTCATTCTTTTTTATTTTAGAAAGAGAATTTGAAATATTATATATGTTAATTTAACTAAAGTATGATTTACATGATACATTCACATAACATAATGTATGTATTATAATTCATGTCAATGTGTTGTGCTATATTTTTAATATTGGATTGTCCATATACAATTGACTTAAAATAGATTATTACATTATTTTGTTCGACTTTTGGTTAAAAACAATATTATTGATACAAAATATCGGTTGCGATTAACGATTTATAATCTTTCTTATATTTATTGAAGCATTTTTACTTTCATTATATTGATATGAAACTCCTAACTATTCAACTTCCAACATTAACTAATTTATTAGATATAAAATATTATCATTAAAATAGACTTTATGAATTATTAATATAATATACTTAATATCTTAATTAATGTATGGTGTTATTAGTATGTTTTATTTTAAACTTACTTTAAATTTTGAGATAATTTTGTAAATATATTTCCATATATTATTAATGTTGGACCATCCATGATAATTGACTACAAAAATGTGATTATGTTTTTCTGTTTGATGTTTGAATGAAAAATTAATATTGATATATATATGTCAAATGATTGATTTATTTTTAGTTTTGCATGTTTTGATTAAATCCAAAGTGTTTATATTTATATTTGATCGGTCAATATATTTTTACTATATTATTTTACTCCTGCGCAACGCGCGGGAATACGCCTAGTTTTCCTATAAAACACACAAATCCAATCATCTCAATTGTATACCATCATGCCAACTTATATTCCACGTTTGTTAATAAAGAAAATTTTATGCCATGTCATTAAATTACTCGGTAAACCTGTAAATGGGTTACTGTTAAAAGATAAAAAATTTTAGGTTGTGCTTTTCTAAATATAAATATTAATGAATTTTTTTTCTATATTAGCTAATAAAATATTGGTTTTATTTTATTTTGTATATTTCCCTATAAATAACCCTTAAAAGAAAGAAGTTGTAAGGAGAAATTGAAAAGAACAAAAATCCCATGGACGAAAGATTGTTGACATCGATATAAAAATTTGATTTCATTAGGTTGTGAGTCATCTCCAAGATTACTTGTTGGCATTAGCAAATTCTTAACTAGGGATGAGCGTTGTCCGAAATCGAACCGAACCGGTCCGAAACCGAATTGGACCGAAATTGAATTAAGGTTTTTTAAAAACCGAAAACCGAACCGAATATGTATATTCGATTCCGGTTCGGTTTAGTTATGTTGGTTTTCGGTTCGGTTCGGTTTTCTATGATCAAGAGTAGTGTCAGGGGTAAGCATGGTCTGGACCGGACAGAACTGGACCAAAACTGAACTGAACCGAAACTGAATTAGCATTTTTTAAAAATCAAAACCGAACTGAATATGTATATTCGGTCTCGGTTCGGGTCAGTTTGGATTGGTTTTTGGTTCGATTCAGTTTTTCGGTTTTTCCGGTCCATATGCTGATCCCTATTTATAACCATATTACCATAGTGTTTCTTTAGTTTTTTCTCATAGTGTACGCGGTGCTCGGTAGTATTCTTAAATTTCCATTTTCAGGCAGCGATCAGAGTTTTGGCCCGTTACAAATTTTCATATTTGTATTTAAGTTTTGACATACGAATTGTAATGCATCAGTCTTTTCGACTTTCACCACGAACGGTTAAGTGTAAACCAGGCTGCACCCTCTTATTGGGCCGATCATGGGCTTAGAAACCCTCCAGGAGTGAGTTGAAACATGCATGTATAGACATGATAGTATGGTATCGAATATCGAATTTACAACTGTTATAAAAATTTTGGTCATACATATTGCTCAAAGATCTAAATTATCCAATCCATGTTAAGTATATGATTTATATATAAACTCAGTAAGTTTGTTGGAGAGAAGATAGTCAAGTACGAAAGCCTCCAAAATTTTATGGAACTCTTTTTGGGTATGTAATTTAGAGATTAAATCGTTAAACTGAAATTACTAGAAGTTGTCTGTAGGTTAAAGGATCTAGTTATTTTATAGTTTCATGTGAAAAAAATGTTAACATTGCTAGAAGATTGTCCGCTAACAAACATGTATTGAATTGAAGATTTGAAGTTATTAGAAGTCACGTTCCTCGTTTAAAGGACTTCGAATTTCCGGTTGTTTCATGTTAAAAATGTTTTATATGCATCCGAGAAATTGGTTTGACAAAAATAGAAAATAGTATGGAGAGTGTTTTTTTTTATGTTTACACGTATTTTTTAACTTAATTATTTCCAATTCCATTAGGGGTGTTAAAAAAAGAATATTGATTGTTGTAAACGAGTTTAATAACAAAACAAAACTAATTTTTTAATATCCAAAAAAAAAAACCATTTTGTTTGGAACAATGCAGTTCGGACCAGTGATGCTCGTTCCAAATTTGGTAAGTAGTTTGTAAGATTTGACGTAAAAGTAATTTGGAATTTGACATCATACATTTAAGACTGACATCATATATTCCAGACTGATAATCGTACAATCCAGAATGTACGATATTATAGAGTGACATTCCAATTATTTTTTACAAAAAAAGCTTATGTGTGAGTTTTAGATATTTTTGTTGAGATATAGTTTGGAAAGTGACATTCGTAATCCTTTGGTTCAAGGATTTTTCAAGATCTTTTTCAATCTTCCTTTGTTCTTATAGGACAGCTTTGGGACGCATGCCACCTTTCTTGGTTAAAACCACTACTACAAAACATGTTATATGACCCGATTAAAGCAATTAAATAACTCAGTTTTCAACCGGGTTTTATATCCGGCGAGTCCTATGCAAAAAATGAAATATATCTCGGTTTTCAATGCAGGACCTTTTACTCTTAAAAGAACTTGGTTTTAATCAGAAAATCGGGACATAAATTTTTAAGGACTCGGTTTTGATAAAAAGACCGGGACATATAAGGACATTTTAAGACCTCGGTTTTGATCAAATAACCGGGACATATAAGGACCTTTTAAGAACTCTGTTTTGATCAAAAAACCATGTCATATAAATAAAAGAGTCAGAGTTTTTATACTACTTTTGTATGAAAATGACTATTAATACTTACATTCAAAATTACACCATTTTTAATTAACCACCTATAAAAGCATGCACAAACTAAGAATTACATCTAGAAAACACATTCAATACAAAGAGTATACATTGATGAACAAGTTCTTTGTTAATGTAGACATGATAGATAAAACATTCATGAGTGTCACAAAAAAAACTCATTGACTTGGTCATTTATCCCTACATAAGACTTACATAAAAATTATCAAAAAATAGATTGATATCGCATCGAAGAGGGATTATCAAGTATAGTAGCCATCCTCCATCTTCACTGAAAAACAAACACAACAAATACTTAATTTTTTTCTAACATTTAAATACGGGTTGAATTTAATCAATTTCGAAAAACGAACTTTTTCTTCTACATGAAATTACATCATAATGGTGTGTTGATGCAATGCCAAATTGTTACGAAAAGATAAGAAGATTATTACCAATGTGGTGGATGCAAAGAAAGAAAAACGTCAACAAACAATCATTAAACTAAAAATAGAATGTTATAAATATTAACAACTAACATTATATACACCTTTAGACAACCAAATCATTCATATAATTATTTAGAAATTCTCTAGCCCAAGTTGCAATAGTCGTAACCAATGCCTTTTCCTCTAATGTAGTTTTGTCGTTCTAAAGAGTACCAAACTATATGAAATTTAAAATAAAAGCTATTGAAAAACAAAAAAGACAATTTCTTGCTATAGACGAGATGAAAATATATATATATATATATAAAGAGTACTTACTCTACTCATAAATCAATATTGTCTAGTCATCACAAAATCAAACATCCATTTCATTACATAGTGCTCACTCAGGTCAAATACAGATACGTCGACCTGGTTGCACAAGAATTGTGATAGAAAGTAAACATAAATCAGACAAATGATACTACAACATCTAATTGTTGGATAAGTAATAAGATAAATTACCTTGGTTTAGCCGCTCGAGGAAACGAGGCCTGAAAGAGGAACTTGCTAATATTAGCAACAATGTTTTAAATCATAACTTTTTAGTTGACCCGGTCTGGACTAGGTTTTAGATTTTTTATACATTTTATATATTCCTACACACACACACACACACACACACACACACACACACACACACACACACACACACATATATATATATATATATATATATATATATATATATATATATATATATATATATATATATATATATATATATATATATATATATATATATATATATATATATATATATATATATATATATATATATATATATATATATATCAAGGTTGTAAATATCGCTTGACGGTACCTTGACGGTCGAGTGGTGTTAAGGGATTAATCGGATTAATCGGGGATTAATCGGAAGACCCTAAATTATAAAGAAATTCATTTAAAAATATATAAATATAACAAAATAGCAAAGTTTGATGCATTTTATTCCGAGATACACACCAAAAATTATACATTTGTTTATTTTTATTCTTTAACATTGATTTTTTCAATTTTATTGAGTTATTAGAGAGTGTTTGTGTCGTTATTTAAAAATTAAAAAATAAATAAAAAATTAAAAAATTAAAAAATGACCGCCAAGGCCGACATTTGACCGATTTTTGCAGCAAACCGTCAAGCTGACCGATTAGGCCTAATCGTAATCGGTTGAAGACCGCTAAGCAATTAATCGCCGATTAATCGGCCGCCAAGGCCGATTTTCTGCAACACTGATATATATATATATATATATATATATATATATATATATATATATATATATATATATATATATATATATATATATATATATATATATATATATATATATATATATATATATATATATATATATAGAGCTATGGTCATAGCCCGGATGATGTGGTCGGCGCAGGTGGCGCGATCCCCGGTAATCCTCAGTCCGACGAAGTTGATCCTGGAAAGCCTTATATCGAAAGTCTCCCTGATGGCCCGGTCAGGTTGAGCGTGTCCCGAGAGTAGATCGGCGGTATGAAAAAGGATTGGATCTGATAAACAGTCGTTAGAGGGGAGGCCAAGGTCAGAAAAGCGGAATATGGCGGAACTTGGGTTTGAGGGGAGGATTGTTGGGTGCAAACCCAATCCCACATCGGTCAAAATAGAAACTAAATGCTAACATATAAGGCAATGGGTAATCCCTTCTATTGCCAATTGGTTTTAGAAAAAGGAACCCCCTTGTTCTTATATGTGGTAGCATGGTTGGGCTAGTAGCGGTCCTAATATATATATATATATATATATATATATATATATATATATATATATATATATATATATATATATATATATATATATATATATATATATATATATATATATATATATATATATATATATATATATATATAGATCTTGGTTCAAATGCGGATACTAAGTATTGTGCGATCGTAGATCCAAATCACGATCTTTCATTGTTGAAGGTTACGATCGGTATTTTCCCCCTCTCCCTCATTCTCTCACGCACACAATCATCGTCTTCAACCTAATCTCTGATCTCATCCCCTTCCAGATAAAATCGATTGCAGAAGCAAGAAACTCGATCCCATTCTAACCTCCTGCCCTGCAATCATCCAAGCGAAGCAATTGTTCTTGAGTTCAATCACTCGAAGCTTCATCCTACCCTAACCCGGTTCATCCTCTTCTCTCTTCCCCTTTCTCCCTTACGTGAACTACGACTCCATCTCCACCCTTCCCGTCCGATCTTCTTATCCGACCATGCTCCGGTCGTCCGTTGCAACCACCGTCGGACGTCATCGCAGCCACCAGCCAAACCACCGCTACTCTACCCCCTTCTCTCTCCTTCGCCCACTCGCGATCTGCAAACCTCCAGCCGCCGCTCACTCCGTTCAACTGATATGGAATCCAAATATGACGGAGAATTTGCTGAAATCGCCAATCCAATTTGCAGCCATCAGAACGGGAGAATCTGTGGAAATCGAGGCTTTCGTGATATGAGGAAAGGCCAGAAGAGACGATATTAGGAAGAAGGATGTGGCATTCTCTGAGAATGTGGCATTCTCTGAGAACGTGGCATTCTCTGAGAATGGGGCATTCTCAGAGAATGGGTGTAAGGTATTATTTGAGAATGCTTCATTATCTTCTCAGTCCTCTGTAATCATTTCATTCTTAGAGAATCTTTTACGTATTACTAGATAATATTTAAACATATTCTCTGAGAATTTGAAAACTCTTACGCAACTTTTTTTTTCTTCTTCTGAGAATTCAACTTTACTTCTCGGAAAATGCATCTTTATATTTGTAATCGTTCATTCTCAGAGAATGGACTTACAAAAAACACAAACCAATGAAAACTAGCACCCATTCTCGGAGAATGGACTTACCAAAACATAAAACCTAACATCCATTCTCAGAGAATATGATACTAAAAGCCCCTGTGTATCCGCCTCTCAGTCGCTCATCAATGTCTCTCTCGAACCCTCTGATTCTTTTTGTCAATCAGTCGATTAACGCATACACACACCAGATCGGTGACCAGATTCCCGATCCCGACCAACAACGTCACCGACGACCATCTTTGTTGCCTCCGGCAGCCGCAAAACCACCGCATCGTAATTAAAAAGAAACGGCGTCAGTTGAAATGGATTTGGGGATTTTTACATTTTTACCCTTAAGCGGGGTTTGTCATTTGAAAACACGCGCATTGTCAATTGTTTTATTAAAAAAAACGGGTTTTTTACAACCATTGATTATATTAATCTAATGGCCCACATTGAGTCATACAATAACACAATATTTAAGAATTTCATTTAATACTAACTCTATATATATATATATATATATATATATATATATATATATATATATATATATATATATATATATATATATATATATACATATATATATATATATATATATATATATATATATATATATATATATATATATTCTAAACAAAAAACATATAACAGATGCAAACAGAAGTGCCATTAGTAAGCCACCATCAACTAGATACATATTATATATTGAATATATTGATTTCATTAAACATACCAAAATATATCCCTAGGTCAGATCGTATATTATACACACACACACACACACACATATATATATATATATATATATATATATATATATATATAGTTAGTATTAAATACATTTGGTAATTATTGTGTGATTGTGAGACCAATTGTAGACCATTGGATTGAAAAAACGTGTGGCTTTGATGATAGTGGCAATTCTATAAATAAAATGAAAGAAAATTTAATTCACCGATTAAAAACGTGATAATAAGGGTATAAATGTCAATTAGTTGTGCCTATAAATTAGGAATGAATTATGTTAAAACAAAAATGCTACGATCAGTTACGACAATCAGTTACGTAAAAAAACAAGAACATTACAATTATCTTCTTCTTCCAAAAAACAAATCAGTCACGTAAGAGTGCATCGATGAAGAAGCACAGTGATTATTGTTGAATTAAAGATGCATTCTCGAAGAATGAAAGTGTAAAACAAGAAGTAAAGATGCATTCTCGGAGAATGACGTGTAAAATTCAATTTTGAAGAATTGTTTTCTGGGTTAGGAGTTTTGCAACATTATTCATGAGTGAATTATAAGCATTTTTGCATATGTATTCTCAGAGAATGGTATGCTGGTAAAGAATCTGTAAAAAAAAAAGGAAGCTGGGAAAAGAAAAATACTGCATTCTTAGAGAATGTGTTGTGTTATATAACAAAAAGAAGAATACTGAATTCTTAGAGAATACAAACACTAAGATACAGGAACTAAACACAAAAACAGGAAAAAGGAGAAAAGGGAATACAGGAAAGAAAAGTCTCATATTCTCTGAGAATGCCTCATTCTCTAAGAATGCCCCATTCTCTGAGAATGCATTCTTGAAGAATGTAAACTAAAAAAAATTGAACTGCTCACACTTTGTCTTCCACTGTCGTCCATCTTCGGTGAAGCATTTCATCGAACAGGTTAACGACATATTCAAATAGAACCTGATTCAATCGCAATCTGAACCCAACGTAAACCTTCCGTCGATGCAATCGGTTGCTGAACCTTTAATTGTCGGTTGCGGCATGGATGTGGGCTCGATTAGCTTTTTTTTTGCAATTGTCGGTTCCACCGTCTTTCTCTCTCTGCTTCGCGACATCTACGAGTATTGCGGCATGGATGTGGTCAATCGACGATGAGTTGGTTGATTATCGGTGGGAAATCGACGGCAATCCACCACCGAAGAAGCGATTTTGTTGCTGGTGGTGGTCGACGGTGGTGGAGTTGGTCCCTGTGGTCGCGATTTTGTTGCCGATGGTGGATTCTGACGACGACGATGGGTGCAGGTTCTCGGAGAAGGTATAAGGTATCAATCGGTGAAGCTAATTAGGGCTTGATTTATGTTCGCATATAAGAAGGGAAGAAGAGGAGAGAGAGGGTTAAATGTACCATTATACCCCTTAAAAATGAGTGGACCACAATTAATCCTACAATCTCACAGTATTTAGCAAATGTATTTGAACCTACATCTATATATATATATATATATATATATATATATATATATATATATATATATATATATATATATATATATATATATATATATATATATATATATATATATATATATAGACTTAGGATCTTTTGAGAACCAACTTCACCCCGAGAACTCGAGAACTCCCAACTCCTTTTGTATCAATCCTATATCTCCCAAACCGATATTTTTTAAAAAAACCGACCCCATAGGCCTCTTAGACGCCCAAAATGGGGCCGGGTCGCTGAAAAAAATTTCCAAAAAAACGATTTTTTTTTTTGAAAAAGTTTGTACATGTGCAAAAAAAAAGTTTGCACATATGCAAACTTTTTTATACGTACACTTTTTTTCAAGTTTTTTTTATGAATGTCTTTCTAACATATATTTAAGGTGTTCTATAAAAAAAATTTGAAAAAAAGTGTACGTATAAAAAAGTTTGCACATGTGCAAATTATTTTTTTTGCACATGTGCAAATTTTTTTCAAAAAAAAAAGTCGTTTTTTTCGAATTTTTTTTTCGAAAATGCTTAAATATGTGCGTTTTAGAGGCCTATGGGGTCGGTTTTTTGAAATAAATATCGGTTTGGGAGTTCTCGGGTTCTCGGGGGACTTGTGGTTCTCAAAAGATCCTAACTATATATATATATATATATATATATACTAGTAGTCTACCCACGCAATGCGGCGGCAACCATTACTTCGTTTTGATGAATAATTTCATAGCTGCAGTTACTTTTATTTAGTGCCTCAGAGGGTGGGGGTAAGTGTTTCATTTTGGACAATAGCTTCATTTCAGCAGTTAGTTTATTTTCATATACATGGAATAACCAAAAGAACACTTTATTTGTTTCTCAATAATATTCTCAACAGTTTACTTTCTCATGAGTCATGACTTTACTTCCCATGGAGTAAAGTCCTATTTCACCGAGCACCTAAGATAAAACATTTCATAATAGGCCCATGCTAACATTAACATTGGAAGTAATTATGGCCACTTTTAAAAGAACACATATAAAAGGCTAATTTAGGAATACACTAAGGTTGTGTTTGTTTTAGATGATGTAAAATGTATTTTGTTTTTTTCCATGTCTGCGAAAGAATATGTGGACCAAAAAGTCTTTTTTTCATGTGTTTGTTTTTCATAAAAAATTGTTTGTGAAATAATAAAGACGGAGGCTTGTGTTTTCTTCCTGGTAGTCGGGTGTTGAGAGAGAAAGGGAGAGACAGAAGAGCCGGAAGAAAGTCGCAAACTAAAGTTCCTAAAAGAGAAAAAAAGACAAAAATTATGTCTTTTGGAAAAAGATCTGAAAAAGTCTTTTTCATGTATTTTGTCTTCAAAAAAACAAACATTCTTTTTGATAAACGTCTACCCGTTCGAAGACGTTTTGGAAAAAAAAAAGACTTTTTGAAGAAAAACAAACACCTCCTAAGTTACCAACAACTCCTAAAATGAAGAAAAATAGCCAAGCATACAATGACCTATAAATGTTAAAATCATCCCCAACTTAATGTCCATAGTTTTTACTCTTTTCTACTTTTACCACAGAATGCTCAACTTCTGTCAACCACGTTTTAATCAATTCCTAATTTGAACAACATTAGTCTCTACAATACAAACCAACCCAACTAATAAAAAAAGTACAATGCTGATATTGATTTCTAAATGTAAGTATGTTTCCATAAAAATAAATAATTATCAAACCCTTATAATCATTGAAAACCAGAAAATCGTTAGTATTTGGCCATTTATTCTTGCATTCCTCTTCTAGTATAACCAAAATTAGATAATAACTTTTGGGAGGCCACTATATAGCCATGTCGTCAACAACACACTCAATTTGTTTATATAACTTTAAAGAACTTGTGCTTAATAACCGGATAACAAAGCGACCAACCTTCAAATTAGAAATTTATTTCCTTAACACACTCCTGATAGCTCACTTAAAATCTTATTTCCAAGTAAACTACATAAAAATCAAGAGACAAAGTGACCAACCTTCAAATTAGAAATTTATTTCCTTATAAATAATATCATCAAAAAACTCCTGAGAACACTCGGTCACTCGCTTAGTATCTGCTATTTGTCAACAGTTTTTACCTAAGTAATATCCAAGCAGGTTAAATGTTCAAGCAGGGGTGTTTAGGGACAACATACCATTTTATTCCCAAAACCTGACATGGAAAACACAAAATGAAAACCTGAGTTGCTAAGTAACTTTTAGTACGAAATTGATGATAAAACTGAAAAGATAAAAAGGGTACTACCTAATGAGATGCATTCATCAAAGTTCACAAAGGTTGTAGCAAAAATGAAAATTTGAGTCTGTAAAATAAATCCAGAATGAAATGATAAAAAACAACTATAGGTCGGTTTAGTAGATTAAAATTGAAGGATATTCTTTACCCTTTTTCTAGAAGTGATGCTAAATAATAATTGGCTGGTTACTTGAGAATCTTTATAAATCAAAATTGTAAAAGACCATGATAAAAATATATTTAAAAGAATTATATCCCCATGCCATTAGGTTAAAAAGAAACAACACCTTAATCAAGATTGTTTATCATATTAAGATACACACAACCCACGATTAGTTTTGTAAGTAACATAAATTTTACAAACAAAAAAAGAATGGCAATTACTATTACGAATTACCTCATTGTCCTCTGAAAGACTACTTAAAACAGCCATATCTAAGCTCCATGACCATGTATCAAGTGACCCACCCTTCCATGCACCAAATACCACCAAGTTCAGATTGACTAAGCTTTTGCCACAACATCTCTCCATTTTCAAGAAGGGTAGTCATTATCTCTCGAGGGAAAGCATCACCATTAGCCAAGGGTAAATTGGGAAATCCTGTTCTATACACTATCTTGATACACCTCTCAGTTAAAAGATACCACGTGTTATCTGAACCAAGAGCCACATAGTAAGATGGTTTTGTATTAATTTCCACATCACATTCTGTTATTACGTTTAGAGCAAAATAATCATTTTCAACAACCTGTAAATAGCAAAGTAACATGATAACAATAAAAAATGTGATCTTGAAGAAGTATAGTATAATAATATCTAATGAATGCATACCATATTAATTACAGTCACCCTTTGCTTCACCATGTCCTCTATGACAGTAACAGATCTACATACCACCAATTACCAAATCTAAAATGTTATGATTATATGAAAAGAGTTCCAACAACATAATTTTAGTTTTTTAAAACAACTAATATGGGTTTTAATATAATATAGTTTATCATCAAAAAAGAAATAAAAACGACTATTAATGAAGAATGTAACCTTGGGTTGCTTAAGCAGTCGTCCAGATCTCCAATAATGTAAAGGTACCCGATTTTTCCAAACAGACCTTTCTGGATGATGTCACGTATACCATCAGCTCAGCCAGCTACACGGTCAGCTCTGATGATAGCCTCAACCATTTCTTCTAATCTAATCTTAAAGTCCAAATCCAGGTCTGGTTAATATGAATGTTCAAAATCCAGGAACTTTAATAGGAAAATGCAGGTCCATGTATTTTCTGAACCATTTCTTCTTATCTAATATGAAAGTCCATACATATACACCAATCAGAGTACTATTTGGACATGCACCAATCTGTGAGGACGAAGTATTGATAGTAATTAACAGACAAAGGTTATAGATCTCAAGAACGGCTGTACCAGTACCACATGGTTTGTTGAAATCGGAACCACCACCATCACTATATTCAGGGATCTACTGCATGTAAGAACAAAGTACTTTAGCACAATTTCAAAAAACATTTACAAATATAGCCCCAACAGGATTACAGGAATTTACATTCCAAATCAGCCCCAATAAGATCTATTCATGTACAAATACAACCCCAAAAAACTCTGTTTAAGGCCATCTTTCGCATGTCCTATCTTATGATCTTTATGTGTACTGAACTTGTTCTTGATCTTCATCTAACCTGCAACCAAAGTAATACCAAACCAGGTTAACTTTTCTTTTCTCTCTATTCTATTCGAACCACAAATTTAATCAAAAAAAATTTGTAAACCAAATCAAGAACAGACAGTGTTTGTGTGTCTGGGATTCCATATTTGGTGACGATGTGTTTGTGTGTTCGGCATGACGTTTCAGCCCTAAATTTTTAGGGCGTTTAGGCCACAAATTTTCAAGCTCACTTGAGTATGTTTGAGTCCTAGTTGTCAACTACAACCAGACCATGTAGAGGGGAGAGAGAGAGTGAGAGAGATTTTGAGAGAGAGAGAGAGAGATAGAGAGACCATGCGTGTGTGGTAGAAGGCAGTGACCGGAAGCAAGGCGGCGGTAAGAGAAAAACACAAAGACAAAGAAAAAAATGTTAACTTATCACTTTTGTTATAACTTGTCGTATACATATGATATTTTATGAAATTAGAAATAAACTAAGGGCTATCGATTAGTACCTTCGAGTGCTTGTTATACCACTGGTTCTTGCATATTCCCCATTTGTGAAAAAAATACAACGATCGGTATTGGTTTCTAATATTTTTAAGCAAAATCACAAGAAACCACTGTTGTAATTGACAATCCTTATCAAAAGAAAGATCCAAAAGTTGGACAAATAGAAATTAGGTAACCGATCAATAAAGCATATAAAATACCTTTAAACCCCTAACATGGATATGTGAACTAAAACCAGAAAGAGAGAGGAAGAGGAGCAGGATTACCAAAGAAGTTAATGGTGGTGGAGACAGTGGCTCTTTGTATTAAGAAATAGAAATAAAAAAAACCTTTCGATGCGTGTGTGTGGGTTCATCAGTTTCAAGGTCTTGGAAGCAGCTGGCCTTTAATAGCTAGGTTTCATCTTTCTCAATGGTTGTGGTTGATGGTGAAGACAGTGCTGCAGCAGTGGTAGTTGGAGGCGGCACAAATGCAACAATGTGGTGTGTGGGTAATAGACAGCGTCTGTTTAGAGTACAGGGGAGAGGGAGATAGAAGACAACCCGGTGCTATACAGGAGTATTTTAGGGATGGAAGGAGCAAGAATTGAGGAATTTGGATTTCAAAAATTCTGCAAACCCTATCACTTCCTTAATTTGTGCATGTATTGTTTCGTTTTCTAGATCACCCTTAATCGGTATATGCATAAGATGATTGTACATTATGCATAAGCAACTGGACCTCTTAATTTTAAGAGTTTCCAAATAAGGAAACCATTTTTCCTTTTTAATGTAGTATATATATATATATATATATATATATATATATATATATATATATATATATATATATATATATATATATATATATATATATATATATATAGATAAGCGATCCGGTGAGGACACTTCTTAAAGTGAGGACTCGTGAGGACACCTTAAAAAAATTGAAAAAAAATAAAACAAAAATATAAGTAATAAAATGGATCATAGTACTATGTTGGAGAAAAAAAAATTCGAAAAAAAACTTGTGGATCATTATTTTTTTTTATAAGGAAACAATGATCCACAAAATAAAAATTTTTGTGTATCATTACTGTTTCTCCATGATCCAAATTTTTTTTTTCCAATTTTTTTTGGATCATGATATAGTACTATTCTTGATTTTATGATTTGTATTTTTTTTAAATTTTTTTAAGGTGTCCTTACGAGTCCTCGCCGAAAAAAGAGTTCTCACCGGAACGGGACCCTATATATATATATATATATATATATATATATATATATATATATATATATATATATATATATATATATATATATATATATATATATATATATATATATATATATATATATATATATATATAGGGCTAGGATCAAATATATCCATACAATTATTGTGTAACCTTGAAACTCAATCTGGACCACTCATTTAAAACACATTCTTTTAAGAATGTACAAAATTTAGTTCATTCTTTTAAGAATGATAAGAACTCATTATGTCAAAAACTTATTCTGTTAAGAATGTGTTTTTTTCATTGTTACGAAAATGAAATCCGATGGCCAGGATTTGGTTACAAGGTAACACAATAATTGTCATTCTTATTATAACCTAGCCATATATATATATATATATATATATATATATATATATATATATATATATATATATATATATATATATATATATATATATATATATATATATATATATATATATATATATATATATATATATATATATATATATATATATATATATATATATGTTAACACTATCATCCAAAGAACGCAAATAAGCATGGGGTTTAGGTCCCGTCCCATATGTGAATATGGAAAAGATAAGTAGATACCTTGGCTACTGTCAAATTTTGCAAATGATTGACTATTGAGTATTGTATTGTTATGGTGATGAGGATGATGTCGAGCGAAAGTATACGTGCTTGTTGAAAGTAGTCTTTGGTGGTGATAGGTTGTGGAGAGGCTGAGAGTCCTGGAGTATGGTGAATGGATGAAACTACATTTTGTTATAGTCGTTCATATTGATGCCATCATATTGATAATCAAACCAATAAGAAAAACAATCCATCACCATTTCAATCTAAAAATATCTAAAAAGCGAATACAGAACACATATCATTAATATAGTTATAGTCGTTCATGATTCATGCACATTGAACCAATGAGCAAGAATTCATAAAAATACTAAAACTAGTTATCCTAAAATAAGAAGATTCAGAGTAAGGTGACAACTTTGAAAGATCACTACTTTCTTATTCTTAGCTATTTGTCTTGACTTGGAATTTCAAAAGGAATCTTACTTACACTGGGTTGCGAGAACTCTTGACTTTCAAAGAAAAATATGTTTTATTAAATAAGAAATGGGTTTTTGAAAGAATTTAAAGTGAATGAAGGGAAATTAGTAATTGTTATTAGTTTAATGAATGTGAAAAGTTTCTAGGTTTCAAAGCAATATGTTTTGAGGCTGATACAAACATATCAAAAAATCATATATTTTCAACTTCAACTAAATTGGTTGTTGAAGACTGATACGAACATATCAAAAAACACATCAAATATAACGAATATCAAACATATCAAATTTAATTGATACTACAACTTTTAATAACATAAAAATCTTAAAACATCGTCCCTTATAACATTTGTATCCAAAAAACATATTAAACACTCTTAAATTATAGAAAAAGAAAATATACATAAATCAACATACATTTGACATATTTGTTCCATGGAGAAAAATTATCAAATTCTCATTTTTCCCTAAAAAAATTGAAGTTATCGATATTTTAGATTTACCTCTCATCTCAATTCTTCAACTCTTCATATTTGCATCACAAACTCTTCAAAACATGAATATTTTTTGTGAGAAAATTTTAATTATATACTACTAATATAATCACTATATATTAATGAGAGAAAGATAAGAAGTTACTACTAAATATCATTAATTTTAGAAATATGAAAACAATATTTAGTATTGAATCAAATAATCATAAGATATAAGTTAAAAGACTATTGAGTGGTAGTAATTAGTTATTTGAAAGTTAAAAGGTTGTAGTTGAAAGGTTGTGGAGTTTCAAATGAATATGGTGTAATAATGATGACTTATCTTGAACCATATTCATTTGGATGATTTTTATTATAAGATTTAGAGTAAACTGCAAATTTGGTCCCTGTGGTTTGCTAAAAAGTATGGATGAGGTCCAAAATGATTTCAACTTGCACCAGTAGTCCAAAAACTGAAAAGTTTTGTGGCTTTGGTCCTTGAAAAAGTTGAAAGGGCTGTTTTACCCTTTTAATTTCTTTTTTCACTTTCTAATATCCACTTTAATTATTTTATAATTAAAAAAACTACAATTATCCCCTCCCACATACACAAACAATCTCTCTCTGTACGATCAACACCCCCACCTCTACTATTCATATACTTGCAAAACCCATTTTCTATCCATATATGAAAACCTGCAAAACCCATTTTCTCATAGATAAAATCGACATCCAGCTATGAAATCGATACACACATATAGATAAACTCCAGGCAAACACATACAACTATGAAATCTATATACAAACCTAACTGAGTAATTGAAACAAAAACATCATAATTCTAGTTACTACAACAACTAATGTCAGTGTTATACCAGAAAAACGGTGAGAATGCTGATCAAAGTGTTGGCAGTCAGCAACGATTTGATTTTATGTTGTTTAATAGGATCTCTGGTTTACTACGTTTGTGATCCGGTAACTCGCCAGTGGGTTACCTTACCTAGAGGAAGAGAAAATCCCCAAATCGACACCCAATTTTCTTCAGAGAGGGATTCGTAAGTAGAGTTAATGAAGACAACGTTCTCACAAGCTACACTGTTGTCAGAGTCGAACTACTCAATTCATTCTTTACACATCTTAATCTAGAAACCTTCTCATCGGAAACTGGAAAATGGGTTGATTATCGGTTACCGTGCCCTAATCCAATCGCTCTGCTCAAACGCAGCGGAGGTCCAATCACCTTCAATGGCATCCTCCACTGGTTCGTTTACAAACACGGCATCGTTGCTTTCCACCCACACCAAGATCCAAAATCATGTCGAATCATCCAATTTCCAGAAGATAGAGACATCGAGAGTGAACACAAACACGATGGGCTTTACATATTATGGGACGAATGTCAAGGAAAGCTTCGTTTTTTGAAGTATCACCTGGCTCTTGTTCTTTCTACTGTTTTAGCATGTGGGATTTGAAAGATTACGAGAAAGGAGACTGGTGTTGTGAGTTTAAAGTGACCCGTAGCGATCTTTCATCATCTGATCCTGAACTTAACCACATGGTTAATGACGGCTACTTTTCTTCCATTATCTTTCCACCCATTCAATCTTGATATCATCTATCTAAGATGTGTGGAGTTTTGTTGTGTTGTATCATATGAGGAAGAAGAAGATAGGGTTAGGGCAAGTGGGGCATTTTGTTATTGATTGGTACGTCTATTGGGAGGAGAGAGAGAGAGGGAAGGGCACCCGGGGGGTTGGTTTATTTTTTAGTTATTCTTTTTAGATTTTCAAATAAAAAATACATTTAAATACATATAAAAAATGGAAAAATAAGTTAAAAGGGTAAAAGAGTCTTTTCAACTTTTTCAGGGACCATAACCATAAAAAATTTTGAATTTTGGACCACTGGTGCAAGTTGAAAACTTTTTGGACTCCACCTACATTTTTTTGCAAACCACAGGGACTAAATTTGCAGTTTACTCTAAGATTTATAAAGATAAGAGAAAATTGCAAATTTGGTCCCTAAGGTTTGACAAAATTAGCTAGTTTGGTTCAAAATGAATTTGACTAGCACCACAGGTCCAAAAAATTGATTTTTTTTTTTGCAAGTTTGGTCCAATTTTTTAAAAAAAAAAAATACTTAGAATGACTATTTTGCCCTTACTTTTTTCTTTTTCCTTTTCTTTTAATTTATTTTATCATTTTTTATCTAAAAAAACAAAAAGAAAAATAAAAACCCCCACCCACCCATCCCCATTCCCTCTCTCTCTCTCTCTCTCTCAATATAATAAACCCTTTTTCGATGAAGATGAAATTGTATCACTTTCCACAAACCTCGTCGCCAACAATGTATCCCCTCCGATGACCCCCAATCATGTCGTGCCTTCCCTTCCGGCAACAACAACCTGTTCATGGCCATCGTCCGATTACCACACCCTAGATTCAATCACTGCTTGTTTCCAACGAACAGAAAACCCAAATCGACTTATGGAAGACTGTTACCATCGAGCCCCTACATCGACATCCCCATTCTTCTTTAATTTCTTAATCTCAATTGGGTCGGGAGTTAGGGTTCAAAGCGCATGTTTAGCTCTGGTTACGACTGATAATATATCTTCATTCTTCAATTTCTTAATCTCAATTGGGTCGGGAGTTAGGGTTCCGGCCTACATCGACATCCCCATTCTTCTCCTCCTATGGAAATATATCTTCAAAATTTTATATGATTTTGAACTATGGTGTTCATCAAAGATAAAAGAGGTCGGCAATTAGCGAAGGGGTGGAGGAGGACGCTGGCGATTACTTGACTAGTGAATACCCGAGTCTCTTAGTAGGCGCAGCGACCGAATCTTCCTGCTGATAAGAGGACCGATAAAACCATGAGAAGTGTCAGAACCCCAAACCCGACCTTCCATCCGGCATGATCTTGGATATAAACAATGCTTGTAAATGCAACAAGAACAACGATTGTGTAACGCCCCAAATTGTTTTTCTTTCAAAAAGCATAATAACGCTGAAAGCACAATAACGATATTCCATCATGTTTTAAAACATTATGTGACAGAATGTTGAAAAATCTCATATTTCAAATATCTTGTTTTGTTTGACGTTAAGTTATCTTTTACAAATAATGTTATGGAACAAAATGTCAAGTTTTAAAAAACTTTTCTCATGACCTCGTGCCATGTCTTAAAAATTCGGTCCCAACAAAACAATTAAGTTTTACAAATGCTTGAACAACTACGGGAGTTACAACTTCATATCAAACTACACCATAGAAAGCAAGTTAGGATACAACACCTCCATCTAAATCCCAATCACCTCGGGTCATCGACTTGCTTCTATCCCTCGTGTCTAGAACCTGGGATACATGACATAAAATAAAATACGTAAGACGAAAACATCTCGTGTGGTACATGGGTTTTAGACTCAAAACATTATTGAAAATGTTTTATAAGCAATATCATATAATTGACACATTTCTTTTCAAAATCCTTTGCAAAATAAGTCATATAAATGACATTTACTTTTCAAAACTTCTTTACAATCTAAGTCACATAGATGACATTTACTTCCAAAATTCTTTGCGAAATCAGCTCATAGAATATTTGAAACTTAAGCAATATATTCATTTTAACACGATTCATACAAAATAGATGCATGTGCAATGCATGTTTCACACGCTAATGCAAAGCTGGCGGGTTTTCCTACCCGCGTCTTAGGTCTAAAAGACCATGTCACAATCGTGACAATAGCTGGCGGTTATATACCGCGTCTTGGGGTTTGTAAAGACCAAAGCTGGCCAAAATAGGAGAACAAATCATCCTATAATGGCATCGTAGGAGACTTCTACTTCGCGACGGAAGGTACCATCCCAGTAGAGTCTTCTCGTTACGGGGACGTGTCCGGACCTCGCTGACTCATGCAATCACATTCTATGCATGCGTAAAAACACTACTTTTTTTGTACAAGAAATCACATAATGCCATGAGATGCATGTACAATAACATAAACATTAACAATTTAAATCTTCCTTAAGATTAGTAGGCTTGAAGCCAAAACAATATTTCAATAACAGAGTAGGCTAAAACATACTTTCGTAATCATTGTAGGCTTGATGTCAAAACATTCTTTCAAAATCTTCGTATAAAACTTTCATAATCGTAACATACGTAGACTGATTTTGCAAATCATATAATATTCATAAGTCACGTAAAAAGCTTTGTCAACCATTTGCCATGTACCCCATAGTGGGAAAAAGCCACATGTACTCACCTTAGTAGCTAGATACGTCTAGCTACACTAATCCACATAACTCTAGGAACTCGTTGCTTCCAAGCGTCCTTCAATCTCTATTAATCTAATAGAAGATTAGAACATATTAGACAACTAAACATATAGAAATTGTCTAATCATTCTTGAACTATTTCTAGTCATCTTCTAGTTCCATTATAATGTCCAAGTGTGATTCTTAAAGTATAACACCGATTTTGGACATTTTTACCCTTTTGTCTCATTTTGAATAAAATGGTATTTTTCGGGTTTCTACAAAGTTATTCAAGAAAAACTAGGAGTTTAACTTCTCTTTAACTCACTTTAATTGTTAAACGTCGAACGATCCTCATTTGACTCATTTATGCCGTTTTGACAAATTTCAACGAATAAAGTTTCTAAAAATAAAAATCGTCGTAAAACATGCTATTTTAGGTTCACTTTTGTGCTCCCAAACGGTTGGAATTCAAGATTCCATTCCTTTTCATCATATAATGTAAAACTAACAAATTCAAGTATCATCTTTTTACCAACATACATGTAACTAGATTAGCATTTCATTTCGATCGCAATCATGTACCATACATCTCTTTACCATTCTAGGTTTCCAAGATTTTGCCCCATCCTTAAAAGTTTTACCAAAATGCATCAAACTAATGTCATTTGATTTCAATATTCATACAAAACACTAATGAAATCGTTTCCATCACTTCAAAATCTCTTATGGACCCATTCAATGTAAAAATCCAAATTCCCGTTTAACACAATGCGTTCTTCACAATTCTTGAACCACTTTTAACATGTATTCAATCAAACCATCATAACTAAAAATTTATCCATAAGTTTAGTCCATGTTTATAAAAATCCGATAAGCTTCTTGCATGGACGAATGGTTCCAAACAATTTATCAGAAATCTAACATTAGAATGTCTAAGGTTCCAAAAATTAAGTTTTTACCTTTCACTTTTGTGTCTAACACCTGAAATCATAGATGTGTTCGTGACCATATCCAAAAATCAGACCGGTAGGAAATTCTCATCAGAATCAAATCTCAAACTTGACATGCATCACTAATCTCTGCAGAATTTCGGAATTTCTTAAACCAAACACTAACAATTTACCTTAAATTTGATAGGTAAGAACAAGTTTGAAGGTTTTAGGGCTGAAAATTGCAACAACGATCTCAATCCTCACACCTGCACAACGTCTGAGACCACCAGGAGCCACCGCCGCCGCCACCGGCAGCTTCCCGTCCCTCCTGAATCGCGACCCTAGCACCAAAATTTGGACACTTTCTGTAATAATCAGGATTTTTGGAAGTTCTCTCGCCTCCCACCGTCGATTGTCGTTGCCGGCTACCCTCACCGTCGCCGGCAGCGGTGGTTTGTCGCCGCTGACTTTACTTTTCCGGCGGAACCGAGCCCACAGCAGCATCGAGACCTTTTTCCCCTTTTCTGAACCTCGTTGTCTCCTCTCCCTTGTCGTCTCAGAAACCACGCACACCACCACCGCCACTCAACCCGCAACCACAGTTGCCACCGGCGACCTCGAGAATGCCGTAGATCGGCGCCGCTGGACCTCCGGCGAACCGCCCTCACTCGCGATTGTTCTTTCCCTATCGATCTATCATTTCCCGTTTTGTCTTTCTTGCTGTATGATACGAACACGCACTGTTAGGAACCGGACTGGGTACACGCAGCGGAAATACACTATCACACACACAAACTCACGAAAATAAAGCAAGAAGAACACAAGGATTTTTACGTGGTTCGGATTCGGTGCAAATCCTACGTCCACGGGCTACAACTAGAGAAATCTTATTAATACTCACAAGATTACAATTTATAACTCTTGTTTTGAGCTCAAGTGGTGCATCTTCTAACTCATACATTGATGCTATTTATATATGTTAGAAGGTAATGTGTTCAAAACAAAAATTAGGCTACCTAACAAAATTTGTCAAACTTCACCAACCTTCAAAATATTCACACTTCACCTAACAATCTCCCACTTGAATATTTTGAACAACGTATTAAAACAACCAAGTCTTCCAAGCCTCCAGCTCCCAAGAACAAGCTAAACTTAGTCCAATTTCTCTAATTGCAGTCACCCCCCCATCTTCAAGTACTAGAAGGGCCAGTTGAAGCTCCCACTAGCTCCAACTCAGCCGTGGCTAATCCCACCACCGACTCATCCTCTGTCTCAACCGGTTTGGACACTCCACTAGCTCCAGAGATACACCGAGGACCACTAACACTCTCCAAAACTTTGCAAACTTCCAACAGGAGAGAATTTTTCAGCCTTAGTCTTCAAAACCCAACGGCTCTTTGTAACTGTACCCGGAACACATCCCGTGCTCCCACTGTCACAAAATCCTCTGAATGGTTTAGACTTTCTGACTCGTTCAGCTAACATCCCCTTTGCTCCAAAATTCATGTTTGTAAAATGAACTCTCTTAGCACTAGATTTAGCGAACCAGATTTTGTCATGCTTAACGGGGACGGTCATACTTCCCTCAGCAGGTACCTCAACCATATACAATGACCCACACTTCATACCTTGAGCAATCATCGAATTACCATTCACCACCCTCCATATACCACCACCAAACCTTACTTCCAGTCCTTGTTTATCCAGCTGAGCAACAGAAATCAATTTCTTCTTCAGCTCCGGAATCACCCTGACATTCTTTAGGTTCCATGTAGTTCCCAATGAAGTAACCAGATCAATATCTCCTATGCCCGTTACTTGAAGCATCTCATCATTTGCTAACCGTACATTCCCAAAATCACCTTCTTTTAGATTCACCATCGTTTCTCCGTTGTCCATGGCGTGAAACGAAGCCCCTGAATCCATGACCCAAGAGTCTACACAGTTTTCCATACTGAGTATTAATGCATCTTCCTGATAAACATTCTCAGCACCAACACTGTTTAATTCTTTCTTTGGACATTGACTCTTAACATGTCCCACCTCTTGGCAGTTCCAGCACTTCACATTCTTCCAAGTTCTAGATGAACTTCTTCCCCGACTCCCACTGCTCCCACTATTCCTGCTATTCCCTCTACCTCTTTCGATATTTAATAACTCAGAAGAAGAAGATCCACCTTGATTCTTACGTCTGACATCCTCGCCAAGAACCAAATCTCTAACCCCTTCAAAAGTCATACCACTGGTCCCCACTGAACTTGTAACAGCGGTTACTGTTCCAGACCAGCTATCAGGTAGTGAAGCTAGTAGCAGTGAAGCTTGAGTCTCGTTATCAAATTTAATTCCCACAGATGACAATCTGGACAGAATTGAATTTAGATTGTTAATGTGAATCGTAACTGAGCTGTCTTCATTCATCCTTGTCGTGAACAATTCCCTCATCAAGAACACCTTGTTAGCCGCCGACGGTTTCTCATACATGTTCGTCAGAGCATCCATCATACCACGTGCCGTGGTTTCCTTCATGATGTTGAAAGCAATGCTCCTTTCCAACGACAATGTAATAACCGCCTTAGCTTTCTTGTCCTTTAAATTACACGCATCTTCAGCAGCTTTTTCCATTTTCTCCGGTTTGTCTCCAAGTACCACGTCCAAATCTTTCTGACATAGCAATGCTTCTAATTGCATTTTCCACCAGCTAAAGTCAGAACCGTTGAACTTCTCGATTACAACCTTGTCTTCAGCCATTACGACAAACAAGAGACAAATATTTTATAGTACTTTTGTGTGACAGAACAGTACCCTTCAAAGTACCGAGATACCTTTAATACGATTAATAGAAATTAGTTTCTAATGTGGAAGATCAGACAAAACTGCAACCACAGAGCATACTCTAATTTCTAAAACTGAGACCTCCTCCGAAACCTGGCTCTGATACCAGTTGTTAGGAACCGGATCGGGTACACGCAGCGGAAATACACTATCACACACACAAACTCACGAAAATAAAGCAAGAAGAACACAAGGATTTTTACGTGGTTCAGATTCGGTGTCAATCCTACGTCTACGGGCTACAACTAGAGAAATCTTATTAATACTCACAAGATTACAATTTATAACTCTTGTTTTGAGCTCAAGTGGTGCATCTTCTAACTCATACATTGATGCTATTTATATATGTTAGAAGGTAATGTGAAATCAAAACAAAAATTAGGCTACCTAACAAAATTTTTCAAACTTCACCAACCTTCAAAATATTCACACTTCACCTAACACGCACACACACATGCAACCGGTGTGTGTGATTTTGAATGGTTTTGAAAAATCTAATCCATTCCCGATTTTTTTTCTTTCTTGAAATTGATTTCGTGATTTCTAGGGAATGAGCGTAGCCCACAGAAACAAAAGAAACCATGGGTGGGTTTTAATTGTCAAATGACGAAATTACCCCTCTTTCTCAACCTTAAAATTATTTTCTATCTTATGTTCCTTAACTTTTTCTGATTTCATCGTATCATAACTTTCTCGTATGATTTCGAAATTTCACAAACTTTATGCTTTAAAAATGTGGGAATGAGCTCTACAACTTATTTCTACTGAGTTAAGTCCAAATATTTATAGATTTTGCGCTATTAACCCTTGAAAATGACCATTTGGTCGTTTTTGTCACTTTTGGGCCATTTTAATTCCATCATAACTCCTTCGTTACAACTCAAAATGACCCGAATCTTTTTCCTATATTTTTGTTATCTCAAATATTACAAAAGTCATATTGATGTGTTTTGCCCAAATCTTTCTAGATTTTGAGATAATAAATTTCAAAGTTTGCACAATAAACTTTTCACTTTTAGTCCTTTATTTCAAACTTTGCCCTTATATCCTTAAGATTAAATTCTGATCGAATAATCATCGTATCATGAGTTAAATAAAGGTCTTAACAATTAAATTCTCCATAATCTCACATTCTTAGACCATTTTGCCCTTGCTTAACACGTTGAGCTTATTTAAGTGTCAACTCTTTTATATTGAATACTTGCATAAATTCTTATCTTATATATGGCAAAAAGTTTGATTGTCACAGACTGCACTAGCGGGAGAAGAGAGAACCGAAGCCAATGGCTGTAAACAATGCATGTTCTTAATTACTTGAAGACGTTATCAAACAAAAATAAATCAAAATGGCTGTAATATTTATGGGAAGATGAGTAAATGTTACCACAAGGGAGAAGAAAGAACTGAAGCCAATGGTGAGGAAGCGACCCAAATATGAATACGAAAGGAATGCGCCTAAATTTGGTGCAAAATTGGAAGCTGCTGACCAAAGAAATAGTAAGTTTGTGCCTTTTGCTACATCAATCTTGTAATCATTCGGTATACAGACAACAAATGGTGATGCTAGAGAAGTTACAAACGAAGAAGAAAAAGTTATATTTATGGCATTTTGATTAATTTGGCGCTCAACTTCGGAATCAGAATGGTGGGACCTTGAGAACAGCATACATAGGTGGCGATGGATTGCAGTTTGGACGGAGTCGGCATAGACGGGTGACAGTGGTGGCTTCGACACACCTGACTTCTGATGGGTGATGCATTGCAGTCGGCGGCGGTGAAGATGTGTTCATCTCCGGTGGTTGCTACTTTGAATCCCGTACACACACCCGACCGAAGTGGCGGTGTTGGTAGCTGAAGGTGGTGGTGGTAGTAACGAAGGTAGAAGGTTGGGGGCGACGGTGCGACTTCATTCGTCAAGAGAGAGGAGAGTAGAGAGGAGAGGGATGAGTAAGAGAGGACGGGGGAATCAGTGGGGTGGGGGATGGGGGTTTTTAATTTCTTTTTTGTTTTTGTAAATAAAATGCCAGAAAATAAATTAAAAGAAAAGGAAAAAGAAAACAGTAAGGGCAAAATCGTTATTCTAAGTATTTTTTTAGAAAGTTGGACCAAACTTGCAAAAAGATCAATCATTTGGACTTGTGGTGCTAGTCAAATTCATTTTGGACCAAACTAGCTAATTTTGGCAAACCACAGGGAACAAATTTGCAATTTTCTTTAAAGATAAAGATAAATGTACCGAGATCTAGATAGATAGAGACTAGGTGAATGCGTGCATGCTATAAATGAATCAAAATTATGTAGGTAAAAATAAACAAATTTATTTTGGCAACAATAACTAAGTCATTGTCACAGTTTTATAAGATAGTCTTTGTATATTCTTTTAATTTATTTGGCATATAGCTCCAAGTTGTGCATGAATTATATATATATATATATATATATATATATATATATATATATATATATATATATATATATATATATATATATATATATATATAACTCTTGTTATTCTACATTACTTTAAAAACTACTTTTTTGTTATTTTTTAGTTTTCATTAAGATAACTTCTACAAATACTATTTCAAGCTAACATCATTTTTTTATTTGATTTGATTTATATGATTACAGTAAAGATATAGTCAGAAAATATAAATTTATAAATTTTTATTTTATTGAAATAAAAATTTGTTAAAATATATTCTTGATAAATATTTATTTGATTAAAATATAGAAAATGTTATAAAAATACTTTTAGTAGTTAAAAGAACAAAAAGCCAGTTTAAGGGATAGCCCGTAATTAGTTGGATATGGACGACTTAGGGTGTTTAATAGCCTTTAATGGCCAATGAGCTTTTGGTCAAGTGGTAAAGACGTCACACTCTCTTTAAGGTCGAGGGTTCAAGTCTCGCAAGAGACATATGTGGATCCAGGAGTAGTTTATAGGAATAGTAGTAGGATAGATTTGTCATTAAAAGAATGCCTTTAGTGTAGTCATTAAAAGGTAGCGTCTAAATAGCTGAAGCGTTCAGTGTGTTTGGTTGGTAAATTTTTAGCCTTCAAAACTGTTACTAAAAAAAGAGTCTGGACCATTTCTATTCCAACCATTTGGTTCATAAGATTTCGACAGAATTTGAGGGAATTGGAATCCAATTCCTTCAAATTACTATGTTTGGTTGAAGGAATTGGAATCCAATTCGATTAAGATTAAGGAATTAAATTCCTTCGATAGGTGGAAAGAATCGACTTCCTTGGATGATGGAATTTGTAATATTACCATTATACCCTTATATTAACTTTCAAATTAAAACCCTCTACCACCAGCACTAGAGCTGTAAACGAACCGAACGAGGGCTTGTTCATGTTCGTTAATTTAAGTTTGCCGAACAAATGAACGAATACAAACGGTTAAACGAACAAGTTTTATTGTTCATGTTCGTTCGTATAACAATTATCTTGTTCATGTTCGTTCGTTTATATTCGTGATCATGCTAAACAAACATAAACGAACAAACATAAATGAACAGAGATAAGCAAACACAATTAAACATATATGAATATAAACAAACATATTACATATACTATTGTAATGTAATCAAACAAAATTAGACATATATGAACATAAAATGAACAAACATAAACGAATGTAAACGAACAGCATAAACGAACCTTCATGAACATAATTGAACGAATGAGACAATTGTTCATGTTCGTTCGTTTAACTAAACGAACGAGAACTTGTGTTCATGTTCGTTCATTTATTAAATGAACGAACATAAACGAACTTCTCGTCGAACATTTCACGAACGGTTGGTTCGTTTACAACCCTAACCAACACTACCCACAATTATCAACCACTGCCGCAACCACCACCCACCACCACCTACTGCCACCACCACCACCACCACAACCGTCACCCACCACCACTACTATCACTACCCCCATCACCATCGCCACCAATACCACCACCACCACCGTCACTCGCCACCGCCACCCACCACCACCACCACTACTACCACCACCACCATTGTCACCCAGCACCACCACCACCCACTATCACCGATGCGGCTACCACCATCACTACCACCGCCACCCACCACTATCACCATCACCACCACCCACCACCCATAGCCATGCCACCACCACCGGCCACTGCCAACTAAACAAATATGGAATTGGATTCTAATTTCATTTTCTGCCAACCAAACACAATATGGAATTAGATTTCAATTCCTTGATCGATTCAAATTCCATTAAAAACTTTGTGTGAACCAAACGTCACCTTAAACTAAAAAAATCACTCTTTTCTTTTTCTTCAAGTTGCCGCCTACAAAACTCCCTCTTCCCGACAAGCAAACCGGGCAAAGCTTCCTCCCAACTGTCGTATCTCCGGACTCCGGTGGACTTGGCCATCCGCCCTTCCTTCCTTTCAACACCGTTGTTCTCTCCGTCGTTCTATCCTCTGTGCTCGCCATCGTCCATTCTCTGATCTCGGACGTCGACCCTGCAACGCAAAGCTGCCGTCGACCCTACAAAATCTAACCGTTGTTGAAGCTCCGCCACCCTCTATGATGTCGGTCAACAATTTCCTTCTTTCTAACGAAGGAAGCTATATATAGAGGTTGGAGTGGGAATATGACTTTTGGGGGAGTTTCAAAGTCACCATCAAAACACGCTTCTTGAGTTTCACAGCTAATTATGGATCTTTAAGACAAATTCTATGACAAAATAGTATACATATGGAACGATTTTTTGTGTTTGTTTTTTTTTTTTCCAGTGACAAAATGTTCTATATGAGCCATTCATATTTTTGACCGTCGCAAAAGTAACTATTTGACTTTTGTGCATATACTTTTATGTACCAATTTGATAAAATCTTTATGGCCCCATGTGTCTCTTTTGACGGCGATTTTAGACCCTCATTTTGTTTCATCGTGATCTGATCATTGTTACCTTGGATATATATTATATATTTTATTTTGGTTGTTTAGCTTGATTGTTTGGGTTTACTTTTTATATAAATGTTATGTTAATTAGTTTGGTTTAGACTTTTGTTTATCATGTCTCGTTTGCCATTTCAAGAAGAAACAAATCCTATAGTATTTGAGATATTAAGTATTGTTTAACATCCACAACAAGCCAAATGGTACCGATTTTCTCACCTAAAGTTTTGTATTTGTTGCTCAGTTTTATATGGTATGAATTTCTTGATTTTTGAATGATTTGTTGGTATATATTATTAGGGTAAAATGACTATTTATATCATTAAACACAGTTTGTGTTTAATTCAAATGTCTAACCAAACCACAGGAGTTATATTCGGGTCTCTCGACCATTCAAATGTGAATGGTTCAATAATGCCACAAAACCCGTTAAAAGGTCTAGCTCGATACAAGTAAACAAACATTTTTGGACTAAACTCTGCTTTTTCTGTATAAATTAAGCAATTATTATTGGGAAATATGCCATCTTTAATCGTGTTATCGTTCACGGTTGAACAAGTTCGCGACATAAAACCATTCAAATTATGATACAAAGACGACTGAGACACGTCATCTAACATTCAGCGGTTGGAGGAACCTTGGAACCACAAGTTACAGCCGTGGGTTGAGACTCAGGGTCTTGAACCTTTATAGTTTCGTTTTCTGGATCTCCTTTCTCAACGCCAGAGTTTTGCAGTTCTTGGTTCTTTCCCCACAGGAGAATGTACAATCCCGCTACGACAATGGCGGATCCCACTAAACTGTTAGCCACCAACCAACCAAGAATCTTATCAACGAAAGGATGGAATCGTTATCAATGAATAAAGTAGCACGAGAAACATCATTGTACCTTCCAAGATGTAATGGTTCATGTAGAAATGGAATGTCGAATACTGCTGCTATCATCTGAATAAGAGGACTGAAAGCTGCACTGAAAACTGGACCCCTTTTCTTCACGCACCACGACATCCCAACAAAGCAAAACCCGGACCCTACGATACCCTGTATGCATTTTTCATATGGAAAGTGAGATATGAAGCTTAAAATCGTTGTTACAGAAATGCATCTTTCTTTTTACCTTTTTGTTTTTTGCTTTTTATATAATACATTGGGCAACAATGTTGCAACACGAAACGAGAAGAAAAAGCATGGCAGCCAGGCTGCTTTTTGACTTACAGCATAAAGGACGCTAAAGATTTGTAATTTCCCTTTAAGAATCCATGAAGAAAGATCTCTGTCTACGGATAAGCTTAAGGCAAACGACTGGATGGCACCAAAGAACATCATGATTGCGGTGCTAGAATACTGGAAAGGGTATCTCTTTCCGATATTTGATTGGACAAGAAACCACGAAGACCACAAAACTGTACCCGCAACCAAAGCAAACGACCCTGAAGCCCATCTCGCTTGCCTTGTAGCTAAAAATGAGCTTAGCCTGCTGATCGATTGAACATGGATGGAGTGGGTCGTGGCTTGCAGTTGCAGGTGAGAATGGTGGTTGAATAGTGGAATTCCTTTGTAGAGCGTCAGTAACATGCCACCTCCTAAGCAGACTATCGTGCCTATAACTTTGGCTCTTCCCGCATTTGATTTTATGTTCACGCTTTCCAACCTGAAACAGTGTGATGCATATATACTGATCAAGAGCTCTATACGTACATTTATATTATAGTAATACACATTTGCATATAGAGTTATATATAATAATATGAGGAGGGTTGAAGTTACGAACCCAAAGGGTAATGAGATGATAAATGTGATGACGGGCACCATGTTGAGGAACGCACAACTGAAAGTCGCGGATGTGTATTGTAGACCAAGAAGGAACAAGTACTGTGTGAGCGAAGCCCTGCATCGTGAGATAAACCTAGATATAGAATTATAGATACAAGTATATATAAAAGACAGCAAAATTTACTGGTTTTGTTACTAACCCAAGAATGGCATTGATGAAAATAAAGAATACTATGCTGTATGTGAGCTTTGGCTGGCTCTTCCTGCAAGAATTGTGCATCAAAATATCACAACATACATAAAGATCCGTTGGAGTTAAAAATTGAATAAGAGAGAGAGAGAGAGAGAGAGAGAGAGAGAGAGAGAGAGAGAGAGAGGTGTACCTTTCGAAAAAGAAGGCTACCGGGGCCAAAAAGATGGTAGCGACAGTCAGGCGATAGGTAATAAAGACGAGATGGTTCAGCCCATCAACTATAACCATCTTGAGAAGTATATTTATAGTAGCGAAGACAAAATGGACGGCAACCATAACCAAAACGGGGTACCATTTGCCATAGCTCTTACTATCCATCGATTTTTTCGACTAAGTATAAGGATTTCACACGTTGTTAGTGAAAGCTAACCGTGAGACAAGTTCAAAGAAACTTATGGTGCATGGTGTCTAAATAGACAGATAGGATACGGAACAAATTGCACTTTTGCTGATCAGAGAACCGAATTGAAATTCTCTAGACCACATCAATCGCTTTGTCTATACAAGCTAAATATCCCACGGGTTTAATAGAACTATACAACTATTTCTTTTATATTCTCTTCTTTATATCTCTGTTGACTGTTCTTTCAAAGTATTGGTGGTATTTGGGAATCAGCTGCTATCATCAACCATATAATCAAAGCATATCAATGCATACAATACGCAACTACAAAAGGAAAAAGAAAAAAAAAAAAAAAAAAAAGAAAAGAACCACACAGTAGCCTTCAGTTTCTTCTATTCATCATCATTAACCAAAAAGTGGCATATGAGTAATTCTCTCTAAGTTATTAATATTACTTAATTGGGCAAGCATCTACGAACTGGGAATACGGCAGAAAGTCTCTCACTCACTCACACACACACACACTCTCTCTCTCTCTCTCTCTCTCTCTCTCTCTATATATATATATATATATATATATATATATATATATATATATATATATATAGAGAGAGAGAGAGAGAGAGGAGAGAGAGAGAGAGAGAGCATATGATACTTTATTCAAAACTCAAAAAGTAGCATTACATGCAAGTAGAGAACATTGTGTCAAATCTAAATACAGGCAAAGTAACGTGATCATCACTACATGTACAATAGATACAGTGGTTAGTTAATATCTTTCTCTTGAGTTAAACGATATGAAATGTTGAATAATATGTTATTACCGCTATTTAGTTATTCTGAAGTCCCAAAAATGCGTAATTTTTAAAACTCTATGCATGGGATTTGAAGGGACTAAAGAAGAACAAAAGATCGTTTATATAGATGAAAATTCCAACAGCTAGAATGCGCATTAGTTAGTTAACGTACCATTGAAGGTCATTAATGCAGGAACCTTTTGAGTGGAAGAGGGCGAGTGCTTTGGAAGTCAGACTTTCCTTTTTCTTAATAAGGGATCTTATTACTGATTATTTAATTATTTATTTAGTAAACAGAGAATCACGAGTTGGTAGATGTTTATGGGTCACAATTTGTTAAACCAAAAGAGATGTAAATAAACAAATTAACCCCAAGCCCCCTGATCAGCAATCAGTTGTGGCATTCGGGCACCATGAGTGCCATTCCATATTTTTATTGCATAAAACGTGGATATGAAAAAGACATCTGATACAGTCTTTCTTTTTCTTCCAAAAGTTTATGATGTAGACGTTTGCAATTGACAGCAAAAGTTGAATACTGTTACAGAAAGCGATCCCTACTGTCAATTTTCTTTGGTCTATAATTCGATTCCTGTTCATCAAGAATGATACATGAATGTTCTGACATAGATGCCATCAAGAAACGTGACGCATATGATGTTCTTGCTGTTTTACACACTAAACCACTCCAAGAATTCCGTGTCACCGTAACTCCAAAGTTATTTAGAATCTGTTGATTAGATAAACCAGGACTGATGCTTAAAAACATGAAAGATTCATAACATATCATGAATCAATTCTGCATTAGACAAGAGACACTATGAAACTATGCACACTAGTATGAATTGGTGTCAATCGAAAACAGGAGGAAGATGCATGGTGCGCACTACAGCACATTGCTGTTTGATTTACAAGAGTCAAGTTGAGAACGAATGATGCAATTATGCTATTAGTTAATGCTCAAAATTTATGATTGAAGATTGACTTGATATGCTGTATTTAGGGAAATTGACCCCCTACTTATATAGGTATGGAATCAACTCTTTATTTGATCAGGAAATTAAACTTATAAAGTAAATAAAATTTCATAGTGGGGCCGAATTTACCAATCAAGTTTCTAATCACTCAAAAGTGTTCTTTATCAAAAGGCTAAAACATTAATAATACCGAAACAATTATTTAATAACAACATAAGTATACAAGTTTGGAAAAGACATAAGAGCTTAAGACTGAGATATTTGATATCAATATAATAAGGAAATAAGAATTTGGTATCGTACAACATAATTCAATCATTACTTGGCAAAAGAATGTCATCGACATATAATACAAATATAATACAAAAATGGAATATTTGATTAAGCTAATTTCAAGGTATATTTATATATACCCACCCTTCCACTCCATTTTTCTTGAACTAATAAATCAAATCTTCCTTCAATCTTCAAGCAAGTTCACTGCAGCAATAGGCATACTTCATTAGAATATGTTAACAATACCTTAAGCAAAGATTTAGGAACAAAAACAGCCCGTTGGTAAATTACCAACACAGTTAAACATATAATTGTGTAATGGTAACGATATTTAAAAACAGAATAACCATAAGTTACTAAATAACTTTTTTCAAATGGAATTCTTTGTTTAGCAAAGAATATGGTGATGCTAAATGAACTGTCGGTACAATGAATGAATCAGCAATGCAATCTTATAATAAATAGCAAGGTTGTAAAAGTCGCTTGACGGTCGAATTAGGTTAAGAGATTAATCGGAGACCTTAAATTGTAAAGTAATTCATTTAAAAATATATAAATATAACAAAATAGCAAAATTTGATTCATTTATTCCGAGATACACATACAATATTTTACATTTGTATATTTTTATTCTTTAATATTGATTTTTTTTTTAGTTTTCTTGAGTTATTAGAGAGCGTTTGTGTCGTCATTTAAAAATAAAAAATAAAAAATAAATAAATAAATAAATAAATGAGAAAATGACCGCCAATACCGATTAATCGGCCGCCAAGGCCGATATTTGACCAATTTTTGCAGCAAACCGTCAATCTGATCGATTTGGCCTAATCGTAATCCGTTGAAGACCGCCAAGAGACTAATCGCCGATTAATCGGCCACCAAGACCGATTTCTGCAACACCGATAAATAGCAACAGATTCGTGTTAACATTTTATTTGTACAATACTACAATATATTTCATTAGGGCCAGCCCTGGGCAAGTGCGGGGTGTGCGACTGCACAGAGCCCGTGTCGTCGGAGGGCCCGAAATTTTATATTTGTAAAATATAAATATTGTATATTAATTAAGTTTTCGTAATAGGTTAACAAAACTTTGGTGGATCAAATGGAGAAGTCGTTGAGACATGGAAGCTGGGACCCGTGTTCGAAGCTTGGGGTTTGCAATTCTCTTGAAATTTTTAGCGCATTTTACCTTGTAATTGGGCTCCTTTTTCCATCAGCCCAATAGAATATTGTTTTCAACCGATTTATATAAGATTTCGCTAATTATCTACGTGAAATTAACCTACAGCGATTAACTACAGCAAAGGTTTTGATTGTTTTCAAAGGTATAAATTAAAGCTTTTAGTCTTCTAGACTTTTTGTTATCGTTTTAATTTTGGTTTTTATTCGATTATTATTGAATTGTTATATGATCTATCTATTTTCAGAAATTATGCCCCTGAAATATTTATCTAGTAGTCAAAAACATAAAAGAAGAAAAAGAGTTACGGGGCCTATTTTTTTGGCCTTAAGATCAACGGACCGGCCCGGTATTTCATACATACCAACCTGCGTCCAATTAATTACTTAACTGCTCACTTTCATGATTTGAGTTGATATCTTTTAGTGTGAGTTATACAAGCAAACAAAATTGTGAGTATTACAAAGGCATGCCAAAAATTATGAGAAATATGAAGAGAGGTGAAAAGACATTTTGAGTTATGTAGGCTTGCCAAAAGTGTTTGAGCTTATTTTTAGAAAAAGGTTCATGTGCAAATCGACAAACCAATTATCCAAGATGTCAACTTCAATCCCTCACAATCTCTTTTTGCTACTGAAGTCCGTTAACTTATACTTTCTGTTCTATTATGTGAAAATTTTGTGATGATTAATTGCATTCTGGCAACATCCAAAATCTCTCAATCACTTCTCTAAAGTCTAAATCCCTGAGTCATCAAACAATCGTTAGGTATTATACCAAACTATGTTAAGGCACTTGAAAAAGCATGAAGTACTTAATTTGGACAGCTATAACCAATTTACTGCTAACGGCAATTATGTTGCTACTGTTTGTGCTTTGTGGTGTAATTGCAAATAAATGAAACTAGATTTGCTAATCACTAAATCGTCAAATTGTCTCTTCAAGTTGCGACGGATCCAAACTAAGAAAAAAAAAATCTAATATTGGTATTTAGAAGAATAATAATACGGGTGTTAATCGTCTACATAGAAACCATGATATATCTTTCGTCTAATGGTAGACCATATGCGTCATCTGCGTCAGTATGAGAGTATTCGTGTTCGTTTTCAGGGTTCGAAATTAATTGATTGATAAATAAGCATATTCAAAGACACTACATATACCCTTGAGTTCTCGGATATAGCGGGTTAATATAGATGATATTAGGGGAGACTGAAACTCTAACCTGTTCACCGACGACAGCACCGTCAATGGCGAATGTGCGGCCGACGTCATGACGGCACAAAAGAACTTAGTGTAGCCCTAAAAGGAATCCTCTGCCTCTTCGACCTACCGGATTCTCGATGATGGCGTTTATCGGCGAGATGGTGAGAAGTAGGGATGCCGGATGAGCATGAGGCCCAGTCCGGATCAAACCGGGACCGGAACCGGTCAGAACCGTAACCGGTTGAAGGTGAATTGTGGATCCTAGAACCCGGCCCGTTAGTATATATACGAATGCTGAGTTGATACCGGGTTCCGGTTCCGGGTATTCCGTACCCATCCCGGATAGAACCTGTAAGGTGTGTTTTCTAATTTCACAAAATAAGGCAACATATTTTAGATACATGTCCATTTATAAAAGGCTTTTTTTTTTACCAACCTTGTTATACCTTCAAGTTTTAGAGTTCGTGGATACTTCTTTTATGATCAATTGTTTTGGGTTATTTCTATATCAGGAGCTTTTAAACACGACTACTTTCAAAAACATTAACGATTATCTTACGATTCAACAGTTATAGAATATATCAAGGTTATACTCACAACATCCTCTATGTATTTTTTTGATTTTTATTGTATACTAGGTTATAAGTCCGTATGTTACACGGTTGACAATTAGAAAAACTTATATAATAAGAAAAACATTTTATTCAATCAAATCATTGAAATGAAAATGTTTGTTAATTTTTTACAGTTTACCCTAGACACTATTCAAATTCCAAGCAGCTTTCTCAGATTATTCAGGTCTGGTTCTCTCAAACAGAACTTTTTTGCAGTAGAAAATGGTGGCGAATCACTTGTGTATCCCAGCTCATGGCTCACCAGTAAACCAAGATTGCTAAAAATCATGTGCCAAGCTACTATCAAGAACAATAAAAAGGTGTGAACTTCCATACATTTGTGAGTGACGAAACAGAGTTAAAACATACTTTTGCAGCATATGTATCTAAATTTCTTTCATTCTTGAACTCCATTTGTACGACGGGGTATCGATAACTTCTAATATAAACTCTATAAAATTGAAACTTATTAGAAAATAACAAATACATTTTAGAGTCATACACACCTCTAATGTCATACAGACCTTTTCATCCGACTTTGACTCGATAGCCGGGCGTAAATGGAGTTTGGAGAATGATTCGAGCTGAGGTCTAAAACATCAAGGAGGCCGTCTTAGTAGATTTTATTTTAATTAAAGCATAAAACATACTTATTTTAATCGTAAAACAGAAGAATGTCATATAATGTGGAGTAAATTACACATTTAGTCCTTACTTTTAACTTATTTTGGAGGTTTTGGTCCCAAAAAGGATAATTTTGAGGTTTTGTTCCTTATTTTGAAGTTGTATAAAGGGGCTAAATGTAGGAATTAGCAACATGCTATCATTTATTTGTCTAGCATAGCATTCTACTTCTATTTATTTCTATTACAACTTTGTCCTTTCATTTTTTTTCTTATAATAACATTCTACTTTGACATTTTACCTAATTATAACATGGTACTTTGATATAACCGTTTAATATTTTAGATTGGACTTTGGGACCATTAAAAAAATTATCTGGAAACCATAATTGTACTTTGACGGAAACGACGTTCAGAAATATAAAGGTTTTTTTAATGTTGCAACTTTATAAATCATAATTGGACTCACGATCACAGTAATAAGCTTGAACCTGAAAATAACATCATAAGATACCCAAAATATTAGGAAAAAAATTTAAGGTAGATAAATATTAGTCAAGTATAACTAAAAAGCAACAACAAAATAATTAATTCATTTCCTAAGCCTGGGAGAAAAGGAAACGAAGTTAGAGTTTTAGACATAAAAGATTTGAAAATATAATTCTTGCAAATTTCATAAAAACGATACATTTTCTGTTCTAAACGAATAAAACCCATATCTTTTCAAGAATCCTATTCATAGACCTTACAAAAACCAGAGAAGGCATCAAAATTACACATAAGTTTATGAGTTTGGCAAAACAAACTAAGCTCATAAAAATTCATAATTACTTCCCAACAACATAATAACTTGGAAATTGTAAATATTTTGTTGAAAAACTTTAATGATCCAATTCAGTAACAACAATAGGAGTTCCCATCTTTTCAGTATCATTATTAGCAAACCTCAGCAATAATAGAATTAGACCCTTCGATAATAACCTCAACAGTAGAATTAGGAGTTCCAAAGACTTTAAAAGAGAATTTCATGAGAGAGGATTACCAGGAAAAAGAGAAATTACTTTTGAGATCGAATTATTCGGCGCCAAAACATTCTTAATATATGTTAAACCTGTATTCAACAAAGACGGAGAGAAAATTGGTGTAAATTACATGGGCATGGAAATCATTGATCAGGTACAAAACTTGATAAGGATAAAAAACAACTCTAGGATGTTATGTTATCTTCTGGATATTTAGTCCTTTAACTAATAAATGACATTCTTGACATTTCCAAAGTTGAGTCGGGTTAATTTTCTGTACTATGTAACTCACATTTTTCATGTTTTATGGCAAAAAATTAAATGTTTTTAATAAATGACATTCTTGACCTTTCCAAAGTTGAGTCAGGTTATGGAAGGACATGTAGCAGATGTTGTCCCACTGGAGGTTAGATCTCTATTATTAATAGAATCTGCTACAAAAAGAAAACATTTACGTTAAAGTTATAAACAATTTCAGATTATTTGTGACGTTTTACGGATTCGACAAATCCTCACCAACTTGACCAGGTATGACTAACTTAGGTCAAACTGCACCATACACTTGCTTTGACCAACATCTAAGACATTACTTGTGCAGCAATGCTATCAAGTTTACTCACCAACGGAAGGTTCAGATAAGTCTATATGTAATAGACTATTGTAGGCATGCCTTCATGCTCCTATAGCTTCCTGTCCACGTTGCTATTGTAGGCACAAATATCCCTTTTGTATTATGAGCGATTATAAACTCAGCAAAGACCTTCCAATGTCCACCGTCAATGGCCTACACAGTAAAGGCCTAAAAAAATGTTAGAAATTACAATCAATCGCAAACCTAGTTAACACAAGACATGATAATAAACACGAACCTGTTAAGGAATATAGACCATGAGGAAGCTGGTGCAGCTTCGGAATCTGAATAATCCCAGATATTGTCGGAATTATTATTGGTCGAATCAATTAGTTCGTAGAAACTTAAACGTATGGTTGGAATCGGATGGAGAAGGCAGAGCAGAGAGGGTGAACTATGAAGGCGGCGACAGAATGGAGAGGCAATGAATAGGTATGTCAGGGAAGATATCGTGAGATATGAACTAGATTGTAGCCAATCGACATGGATTTCAAATTTTAAAACGAAAGGGTAGCCGAAATTTAGGGAATCAGGAGGAATTAGGAGATAGCGAAATTTCAGGAACAATTACTTTAGGCGGGAACACGAATCGTAGGTTTTTAAGAGCATGACCACGTGGCAATGTATGGCTTTACAAAAAAATATCATGTGATATGTATATGTTTTTTTATTATTATTATAATAGATAGATAGATTAATATAAATTGATCTAAAATTAATTTTTTATAAAAAGTTAAATTGTTATGATATAATTACAATATCAATATCACTAAATTTTTTTTCATAAAACAAGTTTTGAGGTTACAAGTATGTTTCGACAGGTAATTTTTAATTTACTATTACTTATTTGGCCTGACTCATAAAAGAAACCTATGCTTGGCTTTAGATATTGAACAAATCAATTCACATGAGGGAATAATGGTCCTAAAACAAGCTATGACATATGCTCTCGATATGTATGGTCTTATCGATCTTCTCATCTATATGTAAGTATATAAAAATTAATTTTGATAAAAGGATCAAAAACAGAAATAGAAAACAAGTCCAAAGTTATCGTCACTTCGGATTACCTGTTAGGCAACGTGGAAATGTAAAAGAATAGAAATTTACACGTAAACTTAGTATGTTAATTGCGGCCCGAGTTTTTTAGCATTAATCGGTAGCACCGGAACCAAGTAGTACAGGGACCGAAAACTCAAGATTTTCAAAACGGATGACCGGCCCAATTGGTAATCACCGGTCCTGTTTTGGCACAAAGTCCAGTTCGGTCCAACTCCAACTGGCTCTCTTGCTCACCCCTAGTGAGAATATACAAATACCATGGTAACACTATTCCCATATCAAACCAACCCAATCTATATATTTATTAAAAAAAAATTCTTCCATCTAGACCATCGAGCTTAACTCAATCTTTGATACGCATTTAAAAAAATTACAAAACATATCAATATTGGTCTCATTCTATAAAGAATTCTTTTATGTATTTTAGTATATTTTGTTTATTTTTATAATAAACATTAAACCCACTTTCAATGAGATAAAGTTTAATGAAATTAAAAATAAAAAGAACGGAGAAAGAGAATGTGCAATTTGGGTTGTTGAGGTGAGTCGATTGCTTGTTTTACTTCAATTTCTTTATAAAATTGGTGGCACTTTGATGATTTGCTCACCAATGGGAGTAGTTTAAGAGCGGTTGGATAGATTATCATTTTAAACAAAAAAAAGTGTGGTTTTTCATTACACCTCTTAACCTTGCAAGATAAAGATTAAAAGTTACATATATGATTTATACTTCAAAAAATTGGACAAATATGATAATATACTTTAATGGAACATATTCCAATATTCTACTATAATTGGTAAATTGGACAAATTACACTAAGATTTGTGACAGATGCCATCGGATAAATTGGTTGCGATAAATGGTAGTGCAAACTTGAAATTTGAACAGATAACAGATAACAGATTCTACTAAGTTGATTGCTTTAATTATACAAGATTCATAAGTTGGTTGCTATAAATGGAACTATAATATCTGACCGATTCTTAGTTGCTAAAATTAACAAAGATTCGTGAGTTTGTTGCTACAATAGAATCAAAACATATTATAGATTCTACTAATTTGGTTGCTTTAATTAAAAAAGATTCACAAATTGATTGCTATAAATAAAACTGTAATTTGTGACAGATTATTGGTTGCTAAAATTAACAAAGATTCGTAAGTTTGTTGCTTTAACCAGAATTGAAACAAATTATAGATTCTACTTAGAAAGATTCATAAATTAGTTTTTTTAAATAGAAATGTAATATATGATAGATTCTTGGTTGCTATAATTAACAAAGATTCATAAGTGGGTTGCTTTGTCTGGAGTTGGAACAGAATACACATTCCATTACATTATTTACAAACCCCAAAAAGTTAGATCCTTGATTGCTGTAACAAAGATTCATAAATTGAATTCTTTAAATTGTAACACAAATTAGATTTGGAATTTGTCACAGACTCCAATCGGAAATTGGAAGTTGGTTGATATAAGTACGAAGACTCATAAGTTGGTTGCTTTAATCGTAATTCGAATCTATGACAAATTACACTATATTTTTTCCAAACCCAAATAATTAGATTCTTGGTTTCTATAATTAACAAAGACTTATAAGTTGGTTGTTATAATTAACAAAGACTCATAAGTTGGTTGTTATAATTAACAAAGATTCATAGGTTGGTTGCTATAATTAAAAAAGGTTCATGAGTGGTGACAGATTTCGCTGAACTTTTTTACATATCCTAATAAATTTTATTGTTAATTGTTATAATTAAAAAAAGTTTGATAAGTTGGTTTCTATAAATGGAAGTAGAATCTATTACATTTACTTGGAAGTGTTCAAGTGAAGTAGGTTGGTATAGATACTACGGGTGTGGATGGGGCAGTTCGGTTCGGATAATAAGAAAACCATGAACCACGACTGAGGGCCGGATACCTAGTTCGCATGAATCGTAACCGAACCAGATGCTCAAAAATACCCAAACAAACCGTAAGAAGGCGGTTAACCATGGTTCGATTCACAGATATCCACAAAATATAAAAAATCAAAATTGATGGAACCCACAAATTACATGTATGCCAATTGTAAAACATCTATTCAAAGAAAGCCATTAAAAAATAAAAGTGTTCAACAAGACACAATTTAGAAGTACTTAACATAAGTTTAACAACTCAAAAAACTTCTAGCATCTATTGACAACACAAAAACCAACACTAAAAGACTTAAACGGATTCCTATTTTTAAAAGATATGCATATATATATATATATATATATATATATATATATATATATATATATATATATATATATATATATATATATATATATATATATATATATATATATATATATATATATATATAGTGGCGATTCCAGGATTTAAACTCACATGTGTCCATCTTGAATGAGATATCAAGATAAACAGGTCGATAATTTTGAGTTATTGGTCGATTTGTCAATAATAGCATATAAAACAAGTATAGTTTGTTATTGGTCGAAAATTTTTGAGTTATTGGTCGATTTTAATATAAAAGATCAAACATAATTCCAAAAAAAATACTAAAATATGTTACATTTGTTCTAATCAAATCATTATATTTTTAAAAACACTCTACAAGTGAATTCTTGCTAATAATAATCAAATAAAAAATTAAAAATATTCTAAGTTCTTTGATTCAAATAAAAAATATAACATAAACTAAATAGTTACTAAATCAAATAAGAGAATATTTAAGTATTAAATATAATCTAAACTAAATAAGTATCAAATCAAATAATATAATACGTAGGAAATGATGAAAACAGAAAAGAATCAAAAGTTGAGATGTTTACTTAGGTTCGTTGACACTGCTACAGGAAATCCATTTTCTAGACTAGACTTTAAATTATAATAGCTCTATATCTTCTTTATATTTGTATCTATATAACCTAAGAAAAAGAAGGAAAATGTGACCTTATACTTACCTCAAAGATAATATGTCGGATACCTTAATGATAAAGAGATCGGAGAGTGTAGAAAAGCAAGCGGCCGACCGGCAGTTGGCTTTTTAAAAGATACAGAGAATCAGCGAATGAAAACACAGGTGATAACTTAGAAACAAATGAGATGGGAGGAGATGGACAACAGTCAAATTGAACAGAGATCAATACCAGGCGACAATAAAGAATCGGCAGAGGCAGAGAAAGGCTGAGGACGGCGGTGGCGTTCTGTGACCCGAAATTGTTGTAAAATTTGTTTTTAGGGTTTTTTTGTCATTTTCATACCTCTTCTATTTTTCCTATCTTAGATATATTTTTTCTTTTATATTTAATGAGTTTGAAAATTAAGAATTGATTACAGTATCTAAAGAAAGCATTTTTTTGCATAACCACCTCCTAACACATCGGCTTATCAATTTATAAAAAAATTCAAAAAAGTTTGTTTGGTTTTCTCTTAGCAACAGGTAAGGGTGAGCATATGGACCGGGGAACCGGTTGGAACCGGGAACCGAACCGGAACCGACCCGGGAACCGGGAACCGGTAGTACCGATCGGGCCGGGGCCGGGTCTTAATTTCATGGGATTTTTGGAACCGGGAACCGGATGGAACCAGACAAAAACCGGGAACCGGACCGGGGTACCAAATAAATCAACGATTTGAATACTATTAAAAAAACAAAACGTGGGCTGTTTTTTGGCAATAGTCCATACACGGCAATCCTCATCGACAAAACCCAATCAAATATACTTGTAATTTAACGTACGTAACACACCACAACCATTAGAGAACCACAGAGAAGAGAGCAGGTCCAACACCTCAGGGTCTTGGTACAACCACCTCAACATAGAAAAGAAGATCAGGAAAAACACTACTGATATATTCCTCAGGGTCTTGGTACAACCACCTCAACATCACTATATATATTGAGACTTTAAATCCATCCTCACAAAACCATTCTACTTAGTGGGCTCCTGACTTGCATCATGGCCTCCTCTTCCACCACAAATCTACGCATCACTATATATATTAAGACATAAAACACATCGTATGTGTAGGAAGATATAGGCACGCATAGACAAACTCGCATGTCAATTTTCAAAGAAGTTTACCGGTTCCAATTTTTAAAAACCGACAAGAACTGGAACCGGAACCGATAGAACCGGCGGTCCGGTTCGGTTTCATATTTTCACCATATTCCGGTTCCCGGTCCGGGTCCGGGTCGGGCCGGTTTCGGTCGGTTCGGTTCCTTTGCTCATCCCTAGCAACAGGTGTCCTTTCTATGTTAGCTATGGGTGTCCCATTGATATATACCATATAACTTGTAAAACAAATTTCAAGATTAGGGGTGTCCATGGACACCCTTAATACTAAGGTAGACTCGCATATATATATATATATATATATATATATATATATATATATATATATATATATATATATATATATATATATATATATATATATATATATATATATATATATATATATATATAGTTGAGATCCAGTAAGAAGTAATATTTTGGTAGGAATGTAAGAAATCAGTAATTAAGGTATGAATGGTTATAATTAAGGTAAAAATGATATATTTTTGTAACTGATTTCATATTATTTAGTCTTAAATATATATACACCAAAAATATGGTTGCATCTTAAAAGGCATTATTATGATTTGATAAGTGATGAGATTCCTTCCTACCTTCCTACCAAAATATTACTTTTTACTGGATCCCAATTCTATATATATATATATATATATATATATATATATATATATATATATATATATATATATATATATATATATATATATATATATATATATATATATATATATATATATATATATATATATATATATATATATATGTATATATATATATATATATATATATATATATATATATATATATATTATTTGGAATTTTATATAATATATGACGGTTTGGTTCGGATACCCTTGAACATCTAAATACCCAAAACCATAACTGACCCGCAGGTACCTGATTTTTCTTGGTTTTGATTTTTTTTCAGTTTCGAATCGGCCGCATCAGTTTGATCTTTCAGTTTTGTGGTTTTTTCCACACCCTAATAGATGCTACTTTTGTACCTTGAGCTAGTCTACGATTATGGTTAACCCTCTACCATCTACCATTTCAATGTCTTCAAGTAGATTGTTATTGCAATTAAAACATATCCCTTAGAAAAAAAATTGCAAAATCCGGATACCCTTGAACATCTAAATACCCAAAACCATAACCCCAGTATCTAAGTCGAATAGAAAAAAGTAAATTTAGATATTGAGAACAACCTAATGATGTTTTGAAATTATAACTCGACTTAGATACTGGGGTTTTTTTGGAACCTACGGATAATAATTTGGAGTACTCCGGAACGTTAGAGCAGATCCGGTATTCGGGCAGGCCGCAATCGTCTCCGTTTCCTCCCCCCCTCACCACTTCACCCGGAAAAATCCCCCACATGGGCGTTTGTCGGAGTAGAACTCACGACCTCCACCCCGTGAGTATATAACCTGATGTCTCTTCCCAACTAAGCTGGAAGTCATTGGCAGTTGGCACTAAGCTAGGGTTTTCAAATGAATTTTTAATTTAAAATTATCCCTTACACAATAGGGTAATTGGAATTTAATTTTACTTTCATTGTGTATATTTAAATTACCTTATTCTTGAAGGGGATACTTTTTAAGTTAATCATAAAAACACAAACAACGATGATTTTACTTTATTGCACTTATTATTAAAATCGAGTCATCAGCACTTATGTGTGGAGCAATTTCGTAAACATTCCAGAAAGCTTTCAAAGCATTTAGTACAGTTTTTTTTATCAAACGGCTTTCCAGGAAGACAACAGCAATACTGCATCCACGAAACTGACTCACTTGTGCAACAATTTGACGTATCTTGTATTGCCTCGTTGATCCTATTTATGCTACCTACAAAAAACAAATAGTCAAATATAATATGACATCGGATTTGAGTTTGTTGTATGTTCACCGTCATAAATATTAAGTCATAACAAATTTTAAAGGATGAAA
>CM042015.1:97231661-97316661 GCA_023525715.1 Cichorium intybus
ATTCTTTTGAGCTTGACGGATGAGGTGTTAAGGGAAGTTGTTGATCAACCCACTGCTGCCGGTATTTGGAAGAAGCTCTGTGATACGTATCAGAACAGTTCTTTGACAAATAGGCTATATCAGAAGCAACGGTTGTACACTTTCCTGATGGAAGAAGGTACTCAAGTAAAAGACCATCTTGATTCTTTCAATCGTATTATTCTAGATCTTCAAGGAGTAGGAGTAAAGATTGATGATGAGGATCAAGCCCTTATTTTGTTATGTTTACTGCCGAATTCACATGAGAATTTTGTTGATACTATATTGTATGGAAGAACAACAATTACTGTGAATGATGTGAAGGATTCTCTGCTGTCCAAGGAACTCAAACGTAGAGTTTCTGGGAATGAGGAGACATCCGGTTCAGGTCTGTTCGTTGGCAGAGGAAGGACATCGGATAAGAAAGATAGTGGAAATCGGAGTAAGTCACGTTCGAAATCGAAAGTTTCTGCAAAAGTCAAGTGTTATAACTGCAAGGAGAAGGGTCACTTCAAGAGAAATTGTCCATTGATGAAAGGGGGGAAGGGAGAAAATAGCAACAATGGCAGTGCGGCTATTGTTCAGGATGGTTCTGAAGAAGAAGACATAGGCGATGTGTTGACTGTTTGTATATCTAGTTCTGTTGATGCTTGGGTCTTGGATACTGGGGCATCTTATCATATGACTTTCCATCGTGACTGGTTCGAATCTTTTAGAGACTTGAAAGGAACGGTGAAGTTGGGAGATGATTGGGTTGCTCAGGTCAAAGGAAGCGGTACGGTACAGATTATGATGCACGATGGTATGGTCAGAAAGCTTGATTGCTGGTATGTTCCGGATCTTCGTAAGAACTTAATTTCTCTTACTACTTTAGCAAAGAATGGGTTGAAATACTCTGGTGAGGATGACTGGGTGAAGGTCACCAAGGGCTCTCTAGTAGTTATGAAAGGAAAGGTGCAGAAAAGTGGGGTTCCTGTCTTAGAAGGAAATTTGGTTAGGGGAACAGTGGCGATTTCTCAATCCTTAGAGAGTAGTAATGATAAGACAGAGTTGTGGCATAGAAGGTTGGGACATATGAGTGAGAAGGGTATGTCAATTTTGAGTAAACAGGGGTTGTTTGGTGGTGAGCTAACGGGAAAACTCAAGTTTTGTGAAGCTTGTGTCAAAGGCAAGCAACGTAGGGTGAAGTTTAGTTCGGGTAAACACACAAGCAAGGAAATCCTGGAGTACATTCATTCAGATTTGTGGGGTCCCTCTCCGGTCGAGTCTCATAAAGGTCATCGATACTTTGTGACTTTCATTGATGACTACTTAAGGAAGGTTTGGATTTATTTTCTGAAGACTAAAGACGAAGTGTTTGGGAAGTTCAAGGAGTGGAAGACGATGATTGAAAAACGGACCGGAAAATCTGTCAAGACACTCAAAACCGACAACGGGTTGGAGTTCTGCAATGCCCCGTTTGACAACTTCTGCAAGGCAAAAGGTATAGTGAGGCATCACACTATACGACACACACCACAGTAGAACGGAGTGGCGGAACAGATGAACCAAACACTGTTAGCGCGTGCTAGAAGCATGCGGTTATATGCTGATTTATCGAAGAAATTCTGGGCGGAAGCGGTTAATACTGCTTGCTATCTGGTGAATAGATCACCATCAACTGCAATCGACTTTAAGACTCCTCAAGAGGTATGGTCTGGAAAACCCTCTGATTATTTTGGTTTACGTATATTTGGTTGTCCGGCTTATGCTCATGTTAATGATGGTAAACTTGAGGCGAGGGCAATGAAGTGCATATTTCTAGGGTATGCACATGGAGTGAAAGGTTATCGTCTGTGGTGTACAGAAGAAGGGAGAACTCCAAAATTTATTAATAGCAGAGATGTGACCTTTAATGAATCTGCTATGGTGAACCAAAGAGGAGGTGATACAAGTCATGTAGGGAAAGATCAGGGTGCCAACCAGAAGGTGGAGTTTGTCACACAAATTCCAGACAGAATGGTGATAAATGAAGAACAGCATGTCGGTGATGATCAGCATAGACGTGATGAAACTCATGAACAGCCCAATGAGGATCAGTCTGGTGATGCTGAGGCCGATGGTGAGAACAATGAGGATGAATCTATAGCAAGGAGAAGAGAGAAAAGGAACACGAAGACTCCAGCTAGATATGCTACATGTGTCACTAATGGTGATATTGGTTCTGTTGCATATGCACTAGCTGTTGGTGAAAACATTGGTACTGATGAGCCTCGGTCCTACAAAGAGGCGGTGGCAAGTAAAGAAGGATCAAGCTGGTTGATGGCAATGAATGAAGAGATGCAATCTCTTGAGAAGAATGTAACGTGGGATCTTGTTCCATTACCAAAAGGAGTCAAACCGGTTGGATGCAAATGGGTCTTTAAGAAGAAAGAAGGAATTCCAGGGGTTGAACCCGCAAGGTTCAAGGCACGGTTAGTGGCGAAGGGTTTTTCTCAAAAGAAAGGAATCAACTATCACGAGGTTTTCTCACCGGTCGTGAAGCACAAGTCAATTCAGGTTCTTTTAGCTATGGTGAGTGCGTTTAATCTGGAGCTTGAGCAGCTCGATGTCAAAACTGCATTTCTTCATGGAAGCTTGGAGGAGAAGATATATATGTCACAGCCTGAGGGTTTTCCGGGTTCTAATAAGGATCATGTGTGTCTGTTGAAGAAGTCTCTTTATTGTTTGAAGCAGTCTCCTAGACAGTGGTACAAGAGATTTGATTCGTTTATGACTTCGCATGGCTACATTCGGAATCAGTTTGATAATTGTGTCTACTTGAAGCAGTTGTCCAATAGGTCCTTTGTTTATCTGTTGCTATATGTTGATGATATGCTCATGGCAGCCAAGGAGATGACTGAAATTAATAACTTGAAGAAGCTTTTGGCAAGTGAGTTTGACATGAAGGATTTGGGTGCAGCAAAGAAGATATTGGGGATGGAGATTCAGAGAGATAGGAAAGCGGGGTTGTTATATGTTTCTCAACAGAAATATATTGAGAAAGTCTTGCAGTCTTTCGGTATGGATCAGTCAAAACCAGTTGGAACTCCTTTGGCAGCGCATTTTAAATTAAACAGAAGTACTATACCAACTACGGATGAGGAAAAAGACTATATGAGTAGAGTTCCGTACTCAAGTGCAGTTGGAAGCCTTATGTATGCTATGGTCTGTACTAGGCCCGATTTAGCACATGCAGTTAGTGTGGTTAGTAGGTTTATGAGTAATCCTGGGAAAGCTCACTGGGAAGCGGTCAAGTGGATCTTGCGATACTTGAAGGGGACTAAGGATGTTTGTTTGGTTTATGGTGGTAATACTTATAGTAACTTGGTGGGATATGCAGACTCAGACTATGGTGGTGACTTGGTGAAAAGGAGATCGCTCACGTGTTATATTTTCACTTTGTTTGGATGTGCAGTCAGTTGGAAGTCAACTTTACAATCTACAGTTGCCTTGTCTACAACTGAAGCGGAATACATGTCAATGACTGAAGGTATAAAGGAATGTATCTGGCTACATGGTTTGGTGGAGAGTCTGGGGTTGAAGGTGGAGAAGCCTGTCTTGAACTGTGATAGTGAAAGCGCTTTGTGTCTAGCAAGGAATCCGGTTTATCATGAAAAGACAAAGCATATTGATATCCGGTTAAATTTCATTCGTGACATAGTTGAAGAAGACAAGTTCTCAATCTTGAAGATCGATACCAAGGTGAATCCGGCAGATATGTTGACAAAGTCGTTACCCAAGGAGAAGTTCGAGCTATGCTTGAACTTGGTTGATGTTCGCAGGATGTAAGTCCCTACGGGGCAAGCTGGCAGGAGACGAGAGGAAGTTTTTTGGTTTCTAGAGCGAGGTGGAGCTATGTTGAATTCGCAATTCAAGGTGGAGATTGTTAAATAGTGAATTGAGAATTAAAACCCGTATGAATTGTAAACATGCGCGCCGCGGCCCATTAAGTGTCCGCGTCGCGTGGGCCGTGAACAGCTAGGGTACGGCTAGGGTTTCTTGTAATGTCTATAAATATAAAGGCTGGTCATTAGGGTTTTGGTTGGGTTGTCAGTTGTCAAGTCTGAAGTCAGTAGTCAGAAGAGGCCGATTTACTAGCAATCTAGGTACGCTCTGTAACACTTGTATTTAGTTCTGGAATAAAGAATACTCTCTCCTGCCCGTGGACGTAGGTCAACTTGGACCGAACCACGTAAATCTCTGTGTCGATACTTTGTGTTTGTATTTCCGCATTTATATTCTCGTTATTATTCCTGGGCAATAGGCTATAGATTTAGGTCTATTTCCTAACAATATGTTACTTCCACCAACAAGTTTTGTTAATAGATGATTACTTTAATCACTTGACTAACTGCAGAATAAGCTGTGAGGAATGGATGTTTTTTGGCTCAGATCCTAGATAGCATGGTATAGCATATACTAGTTAATGAAAATAATTTTTTTTAAAGATTCATATTAAGATAGGAGATAGGAAGCTACAATCTTAACAATGTGAAACAAACCTCCTCCGAAGTTAGAAGAATAAATCACTAAACCTCAATAACATGGAAAGTGCATCTTGTTCTTCAGGTGTACCCACATCAAGAGACTTCCACTTTTGGTGCAGGGTCAAATAAGAAAATTAGGTGCAACAGATGGTAATATCGGTGGCGGTAGTTGATGACAACAGAGGTGATGGTATGGTGGAGGCAGTGGATGGCAAGATGGTGCGGTGGTGGTAAGATGCGGTGGTGGCAATAGATAGAAACGAAACTGTGTGGATGAAGTGCTAGGATTTGATGAAGATGATGTCGCCTATTTGGTAGTGAAAGGCCGAGAGAATGGGGGCGTAACCGTTAAAAGGGGATTTCAAGTTTTTAAATTGACGAGTTATTGATTCTATCTTTGATTTTACCTAAAGCGAAGGAGTATATACATATGCATTACAACATATACATTTATCTTTAATTTGTACATTTACCTTTAATTTTAATTTGTACATATACTTTGTGCTTATTATTTTGGACCTCAAGACCGATTTTATACATTTATCTTTAATTTTATCTCAAATCACGGTTAAGGTCAATGGATTTGACCGGAATTGTTTAACCAAAAATAAAGAGATAGGAGGTTACTGAATTATATAAGGTTTTATTATTTGTATATTATGCATTATAAATAAGAGCTATTAAAACTTAAGAGTTTCCTTATTTGGAAACCAAATTTCCTTTATCTAGTGTATTTCCTCAAGCATTTTGTTCGGTTATTATCCATTTATATCTCCCCTTTTTTTTTTTTTTTTCTCAAAGTGGCGGGCGTCATTTATTTCTGAACACGACTATTAAAGGAAGACAAGACAAAGAGATAAACTTTAACAGTAACAACAAATATAATGGAAATCAGAAGTTCATATATTCGAGGAAATTGGATAGTGCATTTCGCTCTAGAGTTATTAGACTTATTCTTTCTCCAGAAAGTACTTTATGCAACTTCTGCATGATCTTTCTTCTTCAAAGCCTACAGGAGAACAAACATATATTTATAAATCCCGTGAAATTAATATTATTATTGGATTGGATAGTATTAATATAGAAGATATATATAGCAACCGATGATTTCATGTAATACAAGGGTGAAACGGTTTTTGCTTACTGTTTGTAAGAAATTTTGATTCCTCCAGCTGCCGGATCAGCTATGGCAGAAAATGATTCATGTGACAAGTCAAGGTCACCCTTGCAACCAGGGGGCGGGCAGAGGTCGGTGATCATTATAGTCACTGTGGGGTTGGCTGTACAAGGGTGTGGTGTACCTAAATTGGTTCCACCTGTACAAGTCACCTCGAAATATTTTCCACAAGCAGCTCCACCTTGATATAAATCTTGATTTGCAGCCGCTATCATAACTCCTTTATCTACGAACCCGTAACATGCTGAAGCTGCAAACGGAATATCAGGATGATGGCAGTGAGATGATGATATTAGGTATAAATAATATATATGTGCATTCATGCATTTGTGTTGTGCTTTTCAATTACGTAAGTATGGAGGGTCATTGATGGTTCCTATCCCAGTGTCGGATGATGCTTGAAACCCGAAACTTAGAAGGATTATAAATATGAAAAGACTTGAGTATTTCCTTGTTGAAGCCATTGAATTTGATTTCCTATAAGGTTTTGTGTACCTACAAGAAAAATTGGTAAATGCAGAGAGAGAGAGAGAGAGAGAGAGAGAGAGAGAGAGAGAGAGAGAGAGAGAGAGAGAGAGAGAGAGAGAGAGCATTCACAGACTAAGTTGTCATAATTTGAGGGACAGGGATAGTCATTTATACTGTTGCTTTTTGTGCACTGTTGCAGCACGTACGTGAAGTTAATTATTGGGATAAATCACAAATAATATAACCACTAGTTACATTGTGATTGACAAAGATATTCTTCGGCAGGATGTCACTGGTATAAAAATTGTATTTATCTTCTCGGACAATGGGATGTAAACAAACTGCTGGCCAACCAGGAAAAGTTAGAAACAATAAAATCAGTTGACACGATGTATTTATTTGCCTTCTTCGTCTGGCTCTATTAATTAGTTAAACGTTTCCTACTCCGTAATGACAACTGCAACAATTTCTATTGCTAGTGTCACATGAGAATGGCAAGAAGAGAGTGTGTGCCACCAATTGAAAGTGAAGGACGATCAACTCAAAGACAATAATATAAACGAATAGACGAGTGACCACTACCATAAAAATATTTGAATCCCATTTTCCTTTCGTTCTTCTAAGATTAGAGAGCCTTCGATCTTTAAAAACAAAAAGCCGAACCAAAAGCTACTTTGTGAAATTCGTCAGTTTATTACTTTATTTTCCCATGGCTGAATTTTCCTTTAAACCATCAGAACTAGATAGCCTAGCTCATCACCAGGATCATAAAAAACCCACTAACGGAACTACTGTAGGAGGGCTCCTAATAGACCTCCTAACACAGTGAAATTCGTATCCTAGCATGTCTTCTATACAAAATATGGACTACAGTATCATGATTCTGGTTAAAGAAAAGGTACACAAAGAAGGCATAAAATAATATAATATATTGATTGACATATTTACCCCTATGTGGATGATAATAGTTTGTTATTCCGATAGAAAAAGTAATCATGCTTGTATCTTATGGGTTCGTAGAAATCATCAGACACTTTGCTCATGGGTTGTTTAATTTTCTTCATGATCGTGTTCAAGGAGTAATTTAAGGTTTAGCAAACTTGGTGTTTAATCTAAAATTACCATACTTCTATTATGTTTATATCAAATGGATACTACAAATTTGCATGATTATGATGACATTGTATTTCAATAAAATATTCTTTTGAAAGAAGCGCCGGTTACAATAACTGTCTTTGTCTTTTTGCCACAATGGGAAAGAAACAAACTGCTAGCATATCAGAATGAGATATAGACGATAAAATCAGTTGACACAATGTATATTTGTCCTTTCTACAAGGTTTTCAATGATGACTCTGTTATACCCTTTGTCGTGTGAAAATGGCAAGAGAATCATTTTTGGTAACCCATGAAAATGTCGTCCAGTGAACCAAATAGACACTACAAGAATTAGGGGCATTAGGGGCGACGCCTTTAGGGGCGACATACCCTTTAGGGGCAACATCAGACTTAGCGGGTCCGATGTCGCCCCTAAAGCCTCGCTCCGGACTTCGTCCCTTTGTTTAATCCTGGCCGTTGAAAGAAAACGTCATCCTACGGTGGTAAAAAAAGGGCGGTAAGTTTTCCCCCCAAAAATTTCGGTTGTCGCCGCTAATGCCCTAAGTCGCCCCTAAAGGGTGTTGTTAAGTGTATTTCTAAGCATGTTTTCATGCCTTTTCATCTTTGTTTTACCTTGCATTCTATTATCATTATTGCATATTTTCATGTTTTTCGGGATTTCAAGAATAGCAATCTACTTTCACACTTTGTGGTTGTTTTCAGGAGCTTTTGAGGGTTGAATCTTGTTTTGAATGACAATGGGAGGCTACACAAGAAATTTCAGAAGAAACGGAGCTCAAACGAAGAAATTACGAAAATGGCGTCCCGTTCACAGTATTGTACACGGCCCGTGTAACTTTGTGGGAAAAAGTTACACGGCCGTGTAACTTCGTTATGCCACATATGATGCCATGTCAGCTCAGGGTAGGGTCCAATACATTTGCAGGATTACACGACCGTGTAATCTTGGCCCAAGAAGTTACACGGCCGTGTAATGTTTCCTGGTGACCAAATCTGCTTTTTGGCCCACTTTGAGTTGTTTATTCCTTCTTGTGCTGTCATCCTCATGCTACACTACCAGATGCAGATCCAATCTGATTTTGAGGCCATGTGATGAAGGAAGTGGGTCTTGGAATGATGATGTTTGCCATTGTTCAATTTACCATTTTACCCTTGGTGTGTTAGTATAAATAGATGTGCTTGGTTAGCCTTAGAACCATCCCATCTTTCCATTATTTTCTGAATACTCTCTAGATACATTGTGTTTGTGTTGGTATGCAACTTCAAGTGTGGATTATCTTCATTTTGTAAGTTCTTTTCTCTTTATTAGTCATGAGTGGCTAGTAACCTTATTTTCTGGTTTTGTATTAAGGATTATGATTGTGATTTAATATAAAATTTGATGTTTGATTTTATATCTTTCTAGTGATATGATTTTGAGATTTAACAAGTGTTTGGTTTTTTATTTATTTGATATTGGCCATTTGATCTTAAATATCAATCAATCTAGTCATACAAATTATAAAATCCATAATTGTTTTATAAAATGTTATTTGTGATAATCATCTTTAATTAGATGAAAATCATATCTCATGTTTTAATGCTTCAACGCTTGTTTAGGAGTATTGAACATTGTTGGGAACATTCACATAAAACATAATGCAATCTTTCATTCAAATTCTATGATCTTATCTAGATTTGATTAGTAAGATTAGTCTTAGTTAATGAGCTTCTCTTGACTAAGGTACATTAGGTGAATGGTGTATGTGCGAGCTTTCGGCATACACAAAGTACCAACTTAGAAAGATTAAAGTTATAAACATCATTCTTATTGTTATTTCCAATCATATGACTACAAATACAAAACCAGAATTTGTCCCCAAATTATAAAAACAGTCATTCTATACATTTTGTCCCAAGATATTTGTTCTCAACATTTACATAATTGTTGTCCAACTATTCATCAAAACCCCCCCCCTTTGGTTACTTTCTTTACAAGTTTAACTTCCGTGAATTCAAGGTGTAATCCATTAGACCATCGCTCCCTGTGGATCGACCCTGCTTGCCATTTATACTACACAGTTAGTATTTATAACAAGTAGTGCAATCACGAAATATCGGTAATTAATAAATCATTTCAAACCATATTTCAACTCTTTTATTTTGTTGGTTACGACAACCAACAAATTGGCGCCGTTGCCGGGGAGCACGGTATTACTAATATTTTATGCCAAGATCTTCACGAACAGGTACGCCTCTTGAACTTGATTCGGAGATTGAGAAAACCGCAAAAAGGCTAAGGAAGCAAGCTAAACTTCGCAAGAAGCAGCAAGCTTCCCAAACCGCTTCTTCATCAAACCCTCCTATCATAGACATTTGGCAAGACCTTTCTTCATCCGAAACAGAAACAGAATCCGAATCAGATAACAACGTCCCACATACACCTCCCTCTCAAATAAACCATACTCCTATGGCCGAAAATCCACCTCTTGAGCGAACACTTCGCCAATGGGCAACCCAAGATGTTACCCAACAACCTCTCTGCATAACTTACCCGCACATGACGAATTTCGAATTGAAATCCGGGCTCATCCATTTACTACCTCAATTTCGGGGAGTAGAAAATGAAGACCCGCATAATTTTTTGAAAGAATTTCACGTCGTGTGTGTAGGAATGAAACCACATGATGTCTCGGAAGACCAAATAAAGTTAAGGGCACTCCCCTTTTCATTGCTAGACTCAGCCAAATAATGGTTATATGACCTACCACCGGGGTCGGTCACAACATGGAATGGTCTTGCACGGTTATTCCTTGACAAATATTTTCCGGAGACGAAAGCTTCAAGTCTGAGAAGGGAAATAATTGGTATCAAGCAAGGGAAGAGAGAAGCTTTACATACGTATTGGGAACGATTTAAAAAGTTGTGTGCCCGATGCCCACAACATGATATTTCCGATTACCAATTGTTTCAATATTTTTGTGAGGGCCTAACACCAATGGAGAGACGTTTAATAAACGCTTCAAGTGGAGGCTCGTTAATCGATCAAACACTGACCCAAATACGAGCATTGATCGAGAAAATGGCGGAAGAGTCAAAACATACTCAAGAAGAGGACGAATGGTATGTAGATCCACCACGAGGAGTAAAAGAGGTAAACACTCCTTATCTTGAAAATCAAATTTCTGAACTAACCAAAGCTGTGATGCAACTAACAAAAGAAAAAGGAGTTGAACCAACGGTTAGAGCATGTGGAATTTGCTTGCAATACGGACACCCAACTGACATGTGTCCCGAGTTACAAGATGATCAAGAGCAAGAAAAAGCAATGGGGGGATTTACCGGGCAAAATCAGAGACAGTTTGATCAACCTCGGAGCAACCAAAATTAGAACTACCAGTCCAATCAAAACCGTAACCAATACCAGGAGAGACCTAAACAATACTACCAAAACCCTCCACCACAAAATACAGCAAGCACGAGCATGTCCTTGGAAGACATTGTGAAAAGTCTAGCCACAAGCACGCATTCATTTCAGCAAGAAACAAGAGCTAGCATCAAGAACCTGGAGCAACAAATGGCTCAACTAGCCACTTCTGTCAACAAGATGGAATCTCAAGGTAAGTTACCTTCTCAATCTCAAGAAAATCCCAAACATAATGTAAATGCCGTTACCTTAAGAAGTGGGAAAAGCTATGACGGACCAAGCTTGTCAAAAGAAAGACAAAGAGAGATAGAAATCACTCCTCCTCCTTTTCCATCTAGACTTAAAAACACAAAGAAAGAAAAGGAAAATCAAGAAATTATGGACATGTTTCGGAAAGTTGAAGTAAATATTCCTTTACTAGATGCAATCAAACAAATTCCTAGATATGCCAAATTTCTTAAAGAACTTTGTACCTCCAAAAAGAAACTAAAAGAAAATGGAACCGTTACAGTCGGTGAAAACATCTCGGCCGTTTTACAAAAACGATTACCAAAAAAATGTAAAGATCCGGGTGTTTTCACTGTTCCATGTAAAATGGGAAGTCTCTACATTCCAAAAGCCATGCTAGATCTTGGTGCTTCAATTAATGTCCTACCTTACTCTATTTTTAAATCACTAAAAATAGGACCATTAATAAGCACCGGGGTGATAATTCAACTGGCCGATCGCTCTATAGTACACCCAAAAGGTGTATTAGAGGACGTTTTGGTATAAGTTAATGAACTAGTATTTCCCGCCGACTTTTACGTTTTGGATATGGGTGGAGACGAAACATCAAATTCTTGTTCTATACTCTTGGGAAGACCTTTCATGAGCACAGCAAGAACAAAAATTGACGTTTTCAATGGAACGCTTTCCATGGAATTTGATGGAGAAATCATAAATTTCAATATTTTTGATGCTATGCGTTATCCACAAACTGTTTCGTCTTTAAATTTTCTTGATGTAATCAACCCATTAGTTGAAGAATGTTTCGAATTGTCTAACACCGATTTATTAGCTCTAGTCTTAAACAAAAATTTAGACAAGGAGAAGACAAAGGAGCTTATCGAGAAATTCGATCTAAGTCAAGAAATCTTGGAAATCGCATCATACCTAGACCACCAAAAGAAAGCAAGGTATGATTTGCCAAAAATGCCATTGCAAATTTCTAACGACAAACTTCTTCCTTCCATTTCACAGGCACCAAAGTTGGAATTAAAAGATCTCCCCAACCATTTAAAGTACATGTACTTGGGAGAAAATGATACCTTACCAATCATCATTTCCAACAAACTGTCTGAAGAAGAAGAAAAAGAATTGATGGGATTGCTAAAGAACTACAAAGAAGCCTTCGGCTGGACAATAGCCGACATCAAAGGACTTAGCCCATCGATGTGCATGCACAAGATTTTCATGGAAGATGAGTACAAACCGTAAAGAGAAGCCCATAGAAGACTCAATCCACCCATGATGGAGGTGGTGAAAAAGGAGATTCTTAAGCTATTGGACGCAGGAATGATTTACCCAATCTCAGACAGCAAGTGGGTAAGTCCATACCTGGTTGTCCCAAAGAAGACCGGAATCACGGTGACGGAAAACAAGCAAGGTGAGATGGTACCCACCCGTGTGCAAAACGGGTGGCGTGTTTGTATTGATTATCGAAAGCTAAACTCCTCTACTCGAAAAGATCATTTCCCACTACCCTTTATCGACCAAATGTTGGAAAGGTTAGCGGGAAAAACTCATTACTGTTGTCTAGATGGATATTCAGGTTTTCACCAAATACCCATTGCACCGGAAGATCAAGAGAAAACAACGTTCACATGCCCCTTTGGCACGTTTGCGTACCGGCGGATGCCTTTTGGGCTTTGCAATGCCCCCGCCACATTCCAAAGGTGCATGATGAGTATCTTCTCCGAGTATGTTGAAGAAATTATAGAGGTGTTTATGGACGATTTTACTGTGTATGGAAATTCGTTTAAGGAGTGTTTGAATAACTTGACAAAAATTTTGAAAAGGTGCATTGAAACCAACTTGGTTTTAAATTATGAAAAATGTCATTTTATGGTTGACCAAGGACTTATATTAGGACACGTTGTTTCAGCAAAAGGGTTAGAGGTTGACAAAGCAAAAATTGATGTTATTAAAACTCTACCCTACCCAAAATGTGTCCGAGAGGTCCGTTCTTTTCTTGGTCATGCAGGTTTTTATAGGAGATTCATCAAAGATTTTTCAAAGATCTCAAGACCAATGTGCGAACTTCTACAGAAAGACGTAGAGTTTGAATTTTCCGACGCCTGCAAACAATCCTTTGAAACTTTCAAGAACCTGTTGGTAAGCACGCCCATCATTCAACCGCCAAATTGGAGTCTACCATTCGAGATTATGTGCGATGCAAGTAATCACGCGGTAGGGGCGGTGTTGGGGCAAAAGAAGGATAAAGTCCCACATGTCATATACTACGCTTCAAAAACATTGGACCCCGCTCAAAGCAATTATTCAACAACAGAGAAAGAGCTTCTTGCCATCATATTTGCTTTGGAAAAATTCCGACAATATTTGTTAGGAACTAAAGTCATTGTTTTTTCTGACCATGCAGCGTTGAAGTATTTGATGACAAAGAAAGATGCGAAGCCTAGGCTCATTCGTTGGGTCCTACTACTTCAAGAGTTCGATCTAGAAATCCGGGATAAAAGCGGAAAGCAAAACTTAGTTGCAGACCATCTAAGTAGGATCATCAACAATGAAGATCCAACCCCGCTAAACGATTCATTCCCAGACGAACAATTGCTTACCAACCAGACGATCACACCATGGTATGCTGACATGGTAAACTATTTGGTCACCAAAAATTTCCCTTCAGACTACACTCGAGCTCAGAAAGACAAGCTGAAGAAAGATTCAAAACATTACGTGTGGGATGAGCCTTACTTGTGGAAATTTTGTCCCGACCAAATCATAAGGAGATGCGTAGATCTCCGTGAGGTAAGCTCTATTCTAAATTTCTGTCATGCCAAAGCTTGTGGAGGACATTTTGGTCCTAAAAGAACGGCCCATAAGGTCCTTGAATCTGGATTTTATTGGCCCACAATTTTTGCCGATGCTTACAAGATTTGCAAATCTTGCGAGCAATGTCAAAAAGTTGGAAACCTAAGACCAAAGGACCAAATGCCACTAACCTCCGTACTTTTCTGCGAGATATTTGATGTATGGGGCATAGATTTCATGGGCCCGTTTCCATCATCCTTTGGAAATATGTACATAATTCTAGCAGTGGATTATGTCTCTAAATGGGTAGAGGCAAAAGCCACTCGAACTAACGATTCCAAAGTGGTTGCAGATTTTATTAAAGCTAATATTTTCAGTCGATTTGGAATGCCGAGGGCTTTTATAAGTGATCGCGGATCACATTTCTGCAACCGAACGATAGAGGCGCTCTTCAAGAAATACGGAGTCCTACATCGAGTTTCCCCCGCTTACCATCCACAAACAAATGGACAAGCCGAGATCTCTAATCGAGAAATCAAGTCCATCTTGGAGAAGACGGTAAGTACGAGTCGTAAGGATTGGAGTATTCGTTTAGACGATGCTCTTTGGGCATACCGCACCGCATATAAAACACCAATAGGTATGTCTCCTTACCGTCTCGTATTTGGAAAAGCATGCCATTTACTGGTTGAAATTGAACACAAAGCGTATTGGGCCATCAAACGCTTAAATCAAAACTTTGTAGAAAATGGAGTTCATAGGAAACTTCAAATCCAAGAATTGGAAGAAATAAGAAACGAATCCTATGAAAATTCTAAAATATACAAAGAAAAGACCAAAGCCTTTCATGACAAGGTCAACACACGAAAGAGCTTTGAAATAGGCCAAAAAGTGTTACTTTTTCAATCCCGTCTAAAACTTTTTCCAGGAAAACTTCAGTCCCGATGGGTGACAACGCCTAGTGATATCAAGTATTTTAGCGTTGTTGAGCCCTGTTCTTGGTAAAATTATATCAAATATGCATGGGTATTCTCACTTTTCGTGTCAGGACTTGTCTGGAGAAAAAGAGTAAAAACAGGGACTAAAGATGTACAAAAGGAAAAAGTATGGAAAGAATGCAAAATCAAGAGAACACGTACGCGCGCCGCGGATTCCTCTTTTGTGCGACGCGGATGTAAGGCGGTGGAATACATTTTAAATGACGAAAAAACGGGGAACGGATAAGTACGCGCGCCGCGGATTTCACTTATGCGCGGTGCGGTCACGTAGCTCCTGTGGATCGACCCTGACTCCACTGTACTAGTGAATGTTAGGTTATTTCTTATTTTTGACCGCATGACGACCTCTGCGTGCACGTCAAATTTTGGCGCCGTTGCCGGGGAGCTGTGAGCTTAGAATAGGTGAGTAGTAGGAACTTGTTTCTTGTTTTTTTAAAATTTTCATTTTCATTTTGGGTAAGTTTTGAGTTTTTGTGGGCGTGTTGCACTAGTGCATGCGTACCCGCAGGGGAGAGCAATCATCCCCATTGCAGTTTGATTCTGATATTGAGCGTACTGCGCGCAAACTCCGTGCCCGTAGGCGTTTGAACATCATGAATTTCAGTCAAGTTAGTAGTAGTCCGGTTAGTGTTGCCCAGGATCCATCAGGTGAGGCAACTGGGAGGTTTTCTATCCCTCCGCTTTCAGAATTTCAGTTTGGAAGCACGAGTGCTTCTGGTGGTGCAGTTTCAGCCCCTGCACCCATAGCATCATGCACTCCTCCTTCCATCCCATCATTTACACCCGCTTCACAACCCCAATCCACCAATCCATTTACATCTGCTATGACTTGGGGAGAGCCGACCCGAGATGGCACCCCAACTCCTAGACAGCATACACCAACATCACAACCACAACATGTTCTCTTTAAACCTCAACCCATATACCAACCAACACAACCTATACATTTCCAACAACCGCCTCAGCCACAACATCATTACCCAGAGACGGAGGAAGTGTATGACGATGAAGATGAAGGATGGATGCCACCAGCATCCCAACCACAATGGAACCGAGGTCGGGGACCTCCCAGGCGAGCACCACAATACCACCCACCAGGTCAGCGGGAGTACAATGAGCATCTTTACGGTAACCCCGCTCAACCCTTACATTTTGTACAACCGAGATGGCAATCGGTTGCATCACATTTCCAACCGCGGGAATATGATGATTCGTCGCCGATCTATATTCCTGATAACATAGATTCGCAAGTAGAGATTAGACCTCAGTTGTTAGGAATATTACCAGAATTCAGGGGATATAAGCAGGATGATCCCTATAACCATTTATATGAATTCTTAGCGATCGCTAATGCTAATAATCCCAGAAACACGAATAGAAATATTTTTAGGCTTAGACTGTTCCCGTTTACCCTTAAGGACAAAGCCAAGTATTGGTTCACATCGTTGCCATCGAACAGTATTACTACGTGGGATCAGCTCAAGGCAAAGTTCCTTCAGGAATTTTACCCAGCGAGCAAGACAACTGAAGTCAGGAGGGTCATCCAGGATTTCCAGCAAAAACCTGGAGAAGCTTTTCATGAAGCCTTCGACAGATTGAAGGAGTTACTGCGATCTTGTCCACATCACGAGATTCCCAGATGGCAGTTGGTCAAGTTATTCTTTGAGGGAGTTAGTGAAACGCACCAGGCCATGATAAATGCCTCCTCCAGTGGGACATTTATGTGGCAGGATCCAGAAGAAGCCTGACAGTTTTTGGAGCAGTTGAGTAATGGTTCCAAAGCAAATTTCTCCACCAGGAAGACTACAAGCACGGCGGCAGCAGTAGGAGTTGATGCTGACTGGAAAAAAGAAGTAAAAAAGGAAATCAGTGAATTGAATAGAAAGTTTGATAGGCTTATGGCAACATTACAGAATGGACCGCCAAATTCATCACAAGAAGGTCAAGGAGGATCTAAGATGCAGGAAGCTAATCAAGTTTACGGCCAGGGTCAAGGTCAACACAATAATGGACGACCCTACAGGCTATATAACCAAGGACAGCAACAAAATTTCAGGCAGAACAATTATCAGAATCAATCAAATAGTCAGCCTAGAAACCAGCAGCCTGCAAATAACGGAAACAACAACAACAGGGGGGCCCACCAATGCTGCCAACAATGCCCCATGGACTCAAGAAGAGATGATATAAAAAATGTATGACATGGTCACTGCAACTCAACAACAATCTCAAGCGAATGCAAAAGCTATCGCAAATATGGAAAGACAAATAGGCCAAATGGCTGCAGATCAGCAAAAGAGAGATAATGGCAAGCTGCCAAGTGCTACTGAAGTCAACCCTACGCATAATCAACGTCCAGGGAAGGAACAAGTCAATACGGTTGAATCAGGATGGCGTAAGGTCACTCTGGAAGATTTGTTTGAGGTAGGGAATGAAGTGAAACAGGGGAAGAAGGACAGGCTTTAAAGAGCACGGAAAGTAAAAAAGGAGAAAATTCGGTTGAAAATGACACTCAACCAGAAATAGACAAAAAGGTCCAAAAGGAAGAACAACCAACGATAGCAGGGATCAAACAAAAGAAGAAAAACAAGAAAGAGAAGAAGAAGCAGGAAGCATCCAGACCGACGAGACCCTTAATGAATCAGCCCCTATGGGATGAGCTTAAAGATGCTCCCGAGGACACCAAGATTCTGCAAGAAATGTGTGAACAGAATGAGAAACGCAAAGCACCTACGCCAAAAACAGTGAGATTGACTGTGAGAGCCAGCGAAGCATTGTTGGGTACACTGCCCAGAAAGGAAAAAGACCCCGGATCACCATTAATCACCACAACTGTAGGAGACGTGGTTATTCGAAACACTCTTTTAGATTTGGGAGCAAGTGTTAACATCTTGCCAGTGTACCTGTATGACAAGTACAAGAACGAAGAAATTGAGCCAGCAGAAGTTGTACTACAGTTGGCTGATCAATCTACCAAGGTATCTAGGGGGAAGTTGACAAATGTCATAGTCAAAGTTGGGGACTTTTTCTACCCTGTAGATTTCCTGGTCATGGAATATGAAAGTCCAGACGATGCGCCTGCGCTTATCTTGGGGCGTCCATTTTTAGCTACCGCTGGGTCAGTGATCGATTGCAAGACTGGAGATATGGATATTTTCTTCGGGACCAGGAAAAGAAGATTGAATATGTTTGGGAACCCGATATCATTACCTTCAGAGGGAAATGGCAAACCAGCAGACAGGAAAACATTGATGGAACTAGGAATCAGAAGCAAAGAAAAGATATGGACACGTACAGGAGAGGGAGGAAAAGAGGAAATCTTAAGGGAAACTAAGGATCACCCGTTATCTGCCATCGACAAGGAACAACTGCTGGAAATGATAGAAATGATGGAAGCAAGGCATCAGTAATATGAAAGAGAATCCAGAAAACGTGAGGCGAATGTTTTCGAGCTATTGAAATCTCAACAACAATGGATCAGCGGTGTGAGTGATCGGATGACCCAACTCACAACCCTCATGACAATGATGGCTAATAATTTCATGTCAGAATACCAGCAAATGTCATCAAGAAATCAAGAAGAAGAAGAAGGGTCAGCTTAGGAGCACACGTCTGGCTGAAGACGTTAAACTTAGCGCTTGTTGGGAGGCAACCCATCGTGTCATAAGTAGGTTTTATATTTCTTAGGATTAATTTAGAAAATAAATCAATCTTTTACAGGTATTAGTGGTTTGAAACAAGTGTGGGGTCGTGTGAAAAGTTTTGAAATTTTCAAGACCGCGCCGCGGATTTTGGAATTGCGCGACGCGGGTTCGAAACTCAACCCGATGCGCAGGGGTTGATTTGGCGACACGCGCGCCGCGGAAACGATAAATGCGCGCCGCGGAAAACGATCAGACGGTTTTCGCCTTTATACGGTGAGCCGCGGCTCACAATTCAAACCACACGACTCGGAGCTCTGGTGATCAAAAATTTATCGTATTTTTTTTTCTTGCTCATTGTGTTTCTACTACCAAGATATGCTCTTTTAACTACTTATTAGCTGTTTAAACTAGTTATTAGGTAGTTAATTTTAGGGTTTTTATTCAAAAAAGTTCAAAAACTTAGAATCGCTAATGCTAGCCCATCGGGTGTTTGTTTTGCCAAATGGACACCCTAGATGAGCTAATCGGAACCTAGGCCACCTTGTGGTATCATTAAATTGAGATTTAGCAGGTTAAAATGGGGATTTGATCCCGGGTTTTCAAACAGGCGTGCGCCGCGCCGCGCCCTTGCTTTTGGGCCGCGCCGCGGTTTGGTGGGGAAGAAAAGGGACTGATTTTGCAAAATTTTTTTGTTTTGTGGCTATATTTTCTTTTGCAGATGATGTTTAGATTGGACCATGCTTTCCTTCAGTTCCCTGCAGAGCTTGACAGTTCAGTGGAGTACATTTCGCGGCGGGATGCATTGATTCGTCGCCGAGTCCTTGAGGCGACAGTTATTGACCGGGATATCCTGAGGGATGCAGGGCTTTGGGATGTGATCGAGCCGTTTCTACACCGCACCTGGACCCACGAGGAGGCATCATTCACGTGCCGTGGCTGGGACCGGATTATGGCCACGGACGAGGACGTGGTTTACACAGAGTTGCTACTGGAGTTCATCTCCACCATCCAGTTCGCACCGCGGGCGGGGGACCCACGCTCCAGGATGGTACGTTTTCGCTTGGGAGGTGTGCACCGGGAGTGCAACCTCCGGGAGTTCGGGAGGCGCACGGGCATTTACACTCCAGCGGACCTCCAGCACCGTTTCTTCACCCGGTTCTTCGGGTCATGTATCCAGGGGGAGCCTGAGCGCCCTCCCAACATGGAGGTTTGGGCACCATTGTCCAACGTCAAGTATGAGGCAGGGACCTCGAGGGAGAGCCACCTACGCGATCCTCTTCACCGCCTCATGCACCGGATCGTCTCCACCTCCATCATGCATCGGGAGGGGGGCGAGAAGGTGTCGGGCGATGACATGACATTTTTATGGGTTCTCCTCGACCCGTCCCGATTCCTCCATCTTCCCCTCGCCCTCGCGATCGCTTTCTCCACCCACGCGACCGGCGCCTCCTCCAGCAGCCCATTAGCCAGGGGGTACTTCATTACCCGCCTGGCCCGTTCATATGGCATCCTTACTGCCCCAGTAGCTGCCTCTTTGACTGCTCTGCCTCCATCGCGCACTCCAGCACGCACTTTGGAGAGGATGTTGCTCATTGAGCAGCAGCGACCAGGGCAGTACATCCGGGCCCCGATCGAGCCTCCTCAGGCACCCCAGCCTGCATACGCCCAGCCCGGCAGGAGACGCCGGAGGCCAGAGCCGCCAGCACCAGAGCCTGCACAGCCGCAGCCACAGCAGGATGACTCACCAGCCTTTCGCCGGCTGGAGGCCAGAGTCATGCGGATCGAGGACCAGCTCTCGAGGACACAGGACCAGCTCGAGTGGATAGGGGAGGTTCTTCTTCAGATTGCATCTGTACAGGGTCAGCGCCCCCGACCATTCCCAGCCCGGTCCCACGATCACGAGGCTGGATCCTCCAGGCCGCCTGGCAGCGATTGATGTATCTTTTTCTTTTTTCTTTTCTTTTCTTTTTATATTTTTGGGATATATGTATAAACTTATGACACATCCATCTGTATATTATTATTTTCTGTCATGTATGTTTTTAATTGTTTGTTAAGTGATGCATGATATACCAAATTGAGAAGGAGTTGTTTCAGACAAGTGTGGGGTCACCGTGCCCCTTCCACTTGTCTTGACCACTGGCGTGTCTTACTGCAGCGCTACAACTCCAGCATATGAATCAGGGATCCGATTGTACGCATTATACCTGTGATATTGAGCACCAAGCAGTCTACCGTCCAAAAGGGGTAACTCTTTCTCCCTTGTTTTGAATTAATTTTTTGTACAACGGGGACGTTGTACGGTTTTAAGTGTGGGGTGTGGACGGTCGAAAGAGAATTTTTGAAATTTTTTGCAGAAATGATCAATTTTTCAATTTTTAGCAACTTTTTCAAAATTTTTAATGAATTGCAATTTTGAAATGAATGGTTTGTGATTGTGATAGCACTAGTATTTTTTTCAAGAAATACTGTTTAATTGTGATCATGCTATTAATTAGTCAAATAAGTTGAGTTTTACGAGTTTAGAAGATTGAGCTGTTTTAGGATTGGAATTTAGGAAGGAAAAGTCAATCTGTGGCCTTTGTTGTTCGAGCCGGTAGGTCTAAAATGGGTGGCCTTACGCACCTTACCACCTAAGATCGTCTGGTCTGGGATGGTATTTCTGAAAGCTCGCTACACGGACAACATCGAAAGTCATGGACAATTCCTTAATGGCCTTTAGAATCTGAACGAGTAAGTACACTGCATTGTGGACAGAAAGTTTGTAATCAAGGGTTCTCTAGAAAGTCATGAATTCCAAAGAACAACTCAATTATGTTTTCATGAACTATTCCACTCTAACTCGGGGGACAATAAACTTTGAAACTAAACACAGTCAAAAATTGTTCGATTCTCTATTATAATTTGTTAAAAACTCTCTTGCTTGGGGACAAGCAAGGCACAAGTGTGGGGTGTTTGACAACGCATAGTGATATCAAGTATTTTAGGCGTTGTTGAGCCCTGTTCTTGGTAAAATTATATCAAATATGCATGGGTATTCTCACTTTTCGTGTCAGGACTTGTCTGGAGAAAAAGAGTAAAAACAGGGACTAAAGATGTACAAAAGGAAAAAGTATGGAAAGAATGCAAAATCAAGAGAACACGTACGCGCGCCGCGGATTCCTCTTTTGTGCGACGCGGATGTAAGGCGGTGGAATACATTTTAAATGACGAAAAAACGGGGAACGGATAAGTACGCGCGCCGCGGATTTCACTTATGCGCGGTGCGGTCACGGGAAATTTGCAACTATAAATAGAGGCATTTCCAGCCGAAAACCCTAGCAAAGACCGGGTGTAAACATCGACCTAGAAGCTCTTTGACTCGAGGATTCATTTCAGCAAACTCATAATTGGTATTTCATGTTTTTGGATTTAATTTCCTTTTTAGTAGTAAGTAGTTTTGTGGCTAAAGTCCTTGGGAGTGACAACCACTGATTTTGAGCCTTTAGGTTTCTGATTTTGAAGCATTTGGTTACTGATTCTGTAATTGGATTTTGGTTTTGGTGAATGCAATCATTTGGTTACGTTTAATATTGGTTTTCGGTATTTCGGATGTTAGTTTGTGTTTTGATTGTTGTTTGTGATTGGATTGTGTTTTGGACTTGGTTGGGACTGTTTTTCTTTGCTGAAAACAGTAGCTAATTAGGTTAGGGTTAAGCACTAAACTTTGGCTAGTAACTGTTCTATTGGACTTTAACTAGCGGTAGTTTATGCTTTGCTTGGTTTTGGTTAGTTTGAATGCCTTCAATTGCTTCTGATTCAGAGATGTACTTCTGAGTTCAGAAAGTAACTAGGTCATTTGAGCATAGCTAATCTTGGCTTGCGTTTTTGAATATTGTTTTGAGATAGGAAGATAGAAATTAGTTCCTCCGACTATATCTGTGACACTATCAGTTGGTAATCTCTCATCTAGGCTAACCACGTAGCTCCTGTGGATCGACCCTGACTCCACTGTACTAGTGAATGTTATGTTATTTCTTATTTTTGACCGCATGACGACCTCTGCGTGCACGTCAATGGGCGGGACCATTCATTGTAACTAATATTTCTACTTATGGTGTAGTAGAAATAAGAAGCGACACGACTGGAAAAATTTTCAAAGTAAATGGCCACCGGCTCAAACCTTTCTACGAGAATTTCGTCGATCAAAACGTTGAAGACGAAAAATTATACGAGCCGGCCCGCTCCCAATAAGTCAATTTTGGGAGCCATGCGTCGAGCCAAAGACGTTAAACAAGTGCGCTAACCGGGAGGCAACCCGGGGGTATTTTTGTCATTTTTTCAAAGTGTGATTTTTTGTATTTTTATAATTTTTCTGTTTATAACTTTCAATTACCTACGTGAGGAAACGATCGGAATTGAAAACAGACTACCGAGACTCAAGATACGAAAAACGAAAAACGAAAAATTGATCAGAGTGTTACACGACCGTGTAACTTTTTACACGACCGTGTAACTTCAACATATGGTCAAAAATCGAATTTGGTCATAAACAGGAATTACACGACCGTGTAATTATTCAAGCGAAAATTACACGGCCGTGTAATGTTGGCCAGGGGCAATTTCGTCATTTTGCACACTATATAAGTGGAACACTTCATTTCTTCACTTCATATGCTGCGATTTGCCTTCTAAACCTCCTGTTCGGTTCGATAGCTTCAAGAAACATTTCAATTTCCTCATTTTTTCTCCTAATTTCTTCAAGTTTTGTTAAAATCCAAAGGTTAGTTTCACTATTTCTCATCTTTTCCTTCATTTTGACCACAAGAAACATAAAAATCCATGGTTAATTTCGGATTTCTTGAAACCCTAGAAAATTAGGGTTTTGAATTTTTGATGTTAAATTGTTGAAATTGTTTAGGTTTAAGCTTGGGGAAGGCAAGGATAGAAGGAATCAAGGTCAATATCACCATTGTCAAGCTTCAATTCGGTGAATTCTTTCCAAAACTCAAAATCTTCATAATTTTTGATTTTTGGCTAGATAATTGGTCCTTGGCTTTAAATTGTGAAACCCTTGTGTTTTATATTTGTGTGTTTTATTGTTTGTGTGTTGTTTTTGTCCAAATTCTATTGATTTAAAAAAAATGGCATCATCATCCCGTACTTACTCTAGGGGTAGTAAAAGGCAAATCGTATACTCGGCCTCTAGTGGCTCTTCCGATGAAGAGCCCGAACAACAGGACTATGACATGGGCGATGCGGGTATCTCATTCATGACCGATGCCCAAGAGGCACGTTTTTATAACTTCTTGGAAAGAACTGGACAGGCACAAAAATTTGTAGACATCCCAACATTGCGAGACCTACGAATAGAGGCAGGAGTACGCAAACTCCTGTCCAATGTTGGTTGGGAAGGGTTGATGAATATAAGCGAGAAAAGCTATTCCAACCCAACTATTGAATTTTTATCATCTGTCGAATTTAACGTTCATACAACAGTTTTGTCTTTTAGAATGTTCAACAGGTCATACAAAATCACACAAAACCAATTGTGTGAGCTTATTGGCGCGCCGGTCGCCAACACATATGACCAACGAGGCAAACTAAACAAACTGTTCCACAAAGAAGTTGGCACTTTCTGGACCAAAATTTCCACAGAAAACTTCTACCGTCCCAGTAATGCCAAGGCCTCCAGCATCATCCATCCCGTCCTCAAAGTCACCCACCGCATCATTGCTTCTATCTTCTTCCCACAAGAAGAGATAAGCAAAGCCGTTCTAAATGAGCTTGAGCTTCTCTACTGCATGATCAATCCAGGGCCTAAAACCCCAAATTTTGGATCTTGGATCATGTACAAACTACTTAAATTAAGTAGAAGTTCATCTGGCCAGCTCCATTGCGGTGGCATTATCACATTAATAGCCAAACATCCATCCCTGGGCATCAGATTTCCTGATAACCTTGAGATAGTCAGAGGTGAGAGATACCTCACCTCTGATGTTCTTGAGGGTATGAGGTTATTTCGCCGCCCCGAATCCGACGAAATTTGGCAAGCCGACGGACGCGATTATCTGCGGGTGAACAACCGAAACGCCCGAATACTTCGATTAGCCAACCCAGTCTCTAGCACGAATTGGAAGCCTCCTTCCAACATGGGCCTACAACTACCCCCTCCCAACCTACCCCCTCGAGAGCCCAGCCCAACACCGAGACAGTCCCAAGAGCCCCGCCCTTCAAGCTCTGCTAGCTCATTTCCTCCAGAGCACAGTCTTTACATGGAGCAATTTTCTAGCATCAACTCCCAGCTTGCGGATCTTCGCCTTGATTATCAAGGCATCTATGATAATCTTGGTGAGATTGATACACACCAAATGGAGCTGCGCCAAGACTTTGAGCAGTTTAGAGAGAACCAATATAAACATAACCAAGATGTTATGTCTATACTCTCTGACATACAAAGATCCGTTGCCTTCAACCCATGGCAGCAGCCGCAACCACTGCAGCCACCGCAACAACAACAGCAGCCAGGCAGCCAACCACCCCCGCCCCATCAATTCCCACCTTACCCATATTTCCCACCATACCCATACCCTCCATTTCCGCCACGGGGACCCTTCCCCGACCCTCAGTAGGTTGTTTCTATCTCCTTCCCTAATGCATTGTGGACACTGCTTTATTTTAAGCTTGGGGATGGGGAAATAAATCCCTTTTATTTAAAAAAAAACATTTTATTAAAAAAAAAAATTTAAAACAAACAAAAAAAAATTCAAAAATATTTTATTTCTTGCATATTTTTAAACTTTTACATGCATTTTTGTTATCTCTTGCTTCTCATCTATGTGACACCTTTAAATTGCAACCATAATACATCTCATAGTTAAACTTCTTGTATTTTTGTCCCCTATCTACATACAACATCACCATCTTTTGAAACTTTAGATCTTCATTAGGAACTTCTTGTTGTTAATTTTCTAGCATAAATACGTTCGAGTAAATTATAAAAAACACACATGAAATTGAATCAAAATTATTCTAGCAAATGATGCTTTATTCACCCGTGAGTTCATCAATGTGTGTAATCGACTAGGAGAAATACTATGGAAGTTGCACTAGTCCCCCCTCATGACCATACATTTGCATATTGTCTATTAAGCATAAGATTTATCTCAAAAATCGTGATTTTTCCAAAGTCATGGACAAAAATATTATTTTCTGAATTTTTTGGTCTTGTGTGGTACTAGGTATTTATAGATGTCATATGACCTTGTTTATATTATTTTGGTCATTAGTGTTTTTGAGTTTTTCATTTATGTTTACAAAAATATCATAAAAATTATTTTGTCTAATCATTTTAGCAAAATTTTGTGAAAATGTTTTTTATGGTGAAAATCCAGAAATCATTTCACTTGGTTCTAAAAGATTGGTCTATAAAAAAAATAAATAAAAAAAAATAAAAAATAAAAAAAATAAAAAAAAAAGAAAAGAAAAGACCGAACCAAGTGATCACTCAAGTCATTTAAAACAAAAATTTCCTACAAAAATACAATAAAAGCGATTACTTTTTTTGAAAGCCTCCTCCTTTTTGCTTTCAACAACTAAATCCAATTTTGGTTTAGTTAAAAACTTCATTGACCATGTTTTAAAATTTTTTTCATACATCTTGGGTCAAGTTGAAGTTCAAAAGATTTAGTTGTTTCGGTCATCTAGGTAACTATCCTTTGTAAATAGGAATCGAGTTGTAAATTTTTGTCCCTCTGTTTTGGAAAATCATGTGTTTAATAAATAAATATGCAAATGAGGTCGGTTGGAGGACTTGAGCAAAGTCAACTTAGTATAAACTTCCTAGATTCGATATCCGAGCGCCCCTCCTATAAAAATGAGTGTTTATAGCCAAATCTTGAAAATGGAGCTTGCAAGGTCACACATCTTGTGACATGAGTGAATAAACACGAGAGGAGTGAACAATTGTGAGCACATCCTTTGCTTGCGAGACGCTTTGAATAATAAGTGAAGGTTTCATGTGTGAGTTTATACTTTGGCCCAACGTGCGTATGCTAAGTAATTGATAAAAATTTGTTCCTTTTAATGGTCTTTTGTTTTGAATAGATGATCTAACTTATATGTGTGTAGGGTCCAAAATTGACATGATTTTTAGTTATGATTGATGTTGTCTTGGTTGCTACCTAAGGTGTCTATTCTTTTTCTACTTTGTAGTTTGTTATCCACATTATTTAGATCCTTGTTTTCCTTGAGGACAAGAAAAGTCTAAGCTTGGGGATATTTGTTAAGTGTATTTCTAAGCATGTTTTCATGCCTTTTCATCTTTGTTTTACCTTGCATTCTATTCTCATTATTGCATATTTTCATGTTTTTCGGGATTTCAAAAATAGCAATCTACTTTCACACTTTGTGGTTGTTTTCAGGAGCTTTTGAGGGTTGAATCTTGTTTTGAATGACAATGGGAGGCTACACAAGAAATTTCAGAAGAAACGGAGCTCAAACGAAGAAATTACGAAAATGGCGTCCCGTTCACAGTATTGTACACGGCCCGTGTAACTTTGTGGGAAAAAGTTACACGGCCGTGTAACTTGGTTATGCCACATATGATGCCATGTCAGCTCAGGGTAGGGTCCAATACATTTGCAGGATTACACGACCGTGTAATCTTGGCCCAAGAAGTTACACGGCCGTGTAACGTTTCCTGGTGACCAGATCTGCTTTTTGGCCCACTTTGAGTTGTTTATTCCTTCTTGTGCTGTCATCCTCATGCTACACGACCAGATGCAGATCCAATCTGATTTTGAGGCCATGTGATGAAGGAAGTGGGTCTTGGAATGATGATGTTTGCCATTGTTCAATTTACCATTTTACCCTTGGTGTGTTAGTATAAATAGATGTGCTTGGTTAGCCTTAGAACCATCCCATCTTTCCATTATTTTCTGAATACTCTCTAGATACATTGTGTTTGTGTTGGTGTGCAACTTCAAGTGTGGATTATCTTCATTTTGTAAGTTCTTTTCTCTTTTACTAGTCATGAGTGGCTAGTAACCTTATTTTCTGGTTTTGTATTAAGGATTATGATTGTGATTTAATATAAAGTTTGATGTTTGATTTTATATCTTTCTAGTGATATGATTTTGAGATTTAACAAGTGTTTGGTTTTTTATTTATTTCATATTTGCCATTTGATCTTAAATATCAATCAATCTAGTCATACAAATTATAAAATCTGTAATTGTTTTATAAAATGTTATTTGTGATAATCATCTTTAATTAGATGAAAATCATATCTCATGTTTTAACGCTTCAACGCTTGTTTAGGAGTATTGAACATTGTTGGGAACATTCACATAAAACATAATGCAATCTTTCATTCAAATTCTATGATCTTATCTAGATTTGATTAGTAAGATTAGTCTTAGTTAATGAGCTTCTCTTGACTAAGGTACATTAGGTGAATGGTGTATGTGCGAGCTTTCGGCATACACAAAGTACCAACTTAGAAAGATTAAAGTTATAAACATCATTCTTATTGTTATTTCCAATCATATGACTACAAATACAAAACCAGAATTTGTCCCCAAATTATAAAAACAGTCATTCTATACATTTTGTCCCAAGATATTTGTTCTCAACATTTACATAATTGTTGTCCAACTATTCATCAAACCCCCCCCCCCCCCCTTTGGTTACTTTCTTTACAAGTTTAACTTCCGTGAATTCAAGGTGTAATCCATTAGACCATCGCTCCCTGTGGATCGACCCTGCTTGCCATTTATACTACACAGTTAGTATTTATAACAAGTAGTGCAATCACGAAATATCGGTAATTAATAAATCATTTCAAACCATATTTCAACTCTTTTATCTTGTTGATTACGACACTCAACAGGTGTCGCCGCTAAAGGCTGGATCCGGACACTCTCGTTGGGTTTAATCTTAGCCGTAGAAAAAAAACTGATCGTACGGTGGAAAAAAAAAGCGGTAAATTTCCCCCCGTTTTTTGTTGCATGTCGCCCCTAATGCCCCAAGTCGCCGCTAAAGGGTGTCGCCCCTAATACCTAAAAGTGAATTTCTCCCATTCCTCTCCTCTTTCACGCATTCTGTTGAGTTCCAAACCTAAATTCTCTCTCGACCTTATGCGATTCCAGCCTGGTTTTTTGACAATTTTCAAGCTCTTTTTTCTTGTAATCTTCAACAAAAAAGGTAATTTCTCATATATTGAACTTAGGGTTTTGTAGTTTTAATGATTGTTTCATGTTTTTTTGTGTGGTTTTGAAGCTTGTGTTCTTGAAAGATCAATCACCAACAATATCTACTTATAATCTTCAACAAAAAGGTAATTTTCTCACATATTAAACTTAGAGTTTTGTGATTATTTAGTGTTTTAATTGTTATTTCATGATTTATGTAAAAATATGTTTGCTTGGAGATGTAAAAATATGTTTTCTTGGATATGGATTCTTTGATAATATGTATATAAAGTTTTGATTGTAGGATTGTATGCGGCTATTTTGATATGAACACTTGATTGAATTTGTATGAAAATATTAATGAATTGTATGATTTGTTAAGAACTTAATTAGTTAGGACTTAATTAGTTAGGAGTTAATATTATGTATTGGATGTTATGTTTAGGTTATTATTGTATGATATTGTTAGTTTGTTATTTTATCATGTGTTTGATTTTTGATGTTTTCAATTATTGTTAAGAACTTAATTGGTACTAAGTTAATATGTTATTTTGTTTTTTTTGTAGTTGGACCATATTGATCGGTTGTTTAGCAACCCGAAAAAAATGGAAAAACTTAAAGATTTCGTTCGACATTTGCAAGAAGATGATGATGATAACGAAGGGAACGATGATGAAGACGGTAGTGGTCACGAGTAGTTTGTTTTTATTTAGTATTTTGTGTTAGATATAACTTTAGAACATATGTTATGGATTGTTTTTTGGATAATATAACTTATCGTGGATGGTTTATATTTTCTGCATTTTATGGAGTAGCTGAATTGATTAAGTTCTTCACTATTGAGAACTTAATGAAATAAAGGAAAAAACAACTATTAGGAGTGATAAGTATTAACGACGACACTTTTAGCAATGAAAAGCTTATTGGTGATGACATCTTTAGCAGCGACACTATTAGGGGCGACATGCAACTTTTAGCGACGTCACTATTAGGGGCGACACCTTTAGAGGCGACATATAAGTATTAGCGACGAAGCATTAGGGGCGACACCTTTAGGGGCGACATGTCGCCCCTAAAGTCTTTAGGGGCGACTTTCAGGGGTATTAGGGGCGACATTTGTCGCCACTAATGACACTTATTCTTGTAGTGAGAAGCGGAGACGGTCGGCCCTACACTAAGGCTATGGGGTATGGGGACATCTTCAGGACACAAAAAACACCGTCATGTCAACGTCAACTCATCAGGACACCTACATGACACACCCAAGAAAATGCTCAACAATTTAGACTATTTTTAATTTCCACGTCACCTTTTAATATATATTTTTTGTAATTAAAATAAAATATTTAGATTAATTTAAATAACATTACATTTAAAAGAATATTACCATAAAAAACATTAAAATACATCCCATAAATAAAAGACTAATCTAAATATTTTTTACAAATTTTTCTTTCATCACTTCGAGTGTCTTGAGATCTCGACCGGTTAATCCGTCTGTGTGTTTGTATATAAAAGAACATTACATTAATCACTTTTCAATTTAATAAAAAATCAATTAGTCGCTTGGCGGTTTTCAACCGATTATGATTAGGCCTAATCGGTCAGTTTGACGGTTTGTTGCAAAAATCGTCCTTGATAGCCAATTAACCGGTCTTCGCGGTTATTTTTTCATTTTTCTTATTTTTAATGTAGTATTTATTTTTATTTTTAAATGATAACACAAAACTCTCTAATAGCTCAAGAAAACTTAAAAAAAATAAATATTAAAGAATTAAAATAAGCAAATGTGTAATCTTTGATGTGTATCTCGGAATAAAATGAATCAAACTTTGCTATTTTGTTATATTTATATATATTTTAAATGAATTCCTTTATAATTTAGCGTCTCCGCTAATCCCCAATTAATCTGATTAATCCCTTAACCCCACTCGACCGCCATGCTACCGTCAATACCAAACTTCCCCTTTTGTAGTATACCCTCCTCCTTTGAAATTTTTGAATTTATACCCGCAATCAATTTCTTTCCCCATTCTCTCAAGAAACCTAATCCCAATCGTCGATGCCTCCTGCAACCCCACCATTAATCGCCTCCTTCAGCAAGAATTACCGCTACGCACCAATACCATTTCCCATTTTCACTCTGTCAACATGAGTCACCGAACAACCGCCAATACGAGATTCACCCCCGCCAACACGAGCTTCGTCACCACCACCATCCCCATCGTAGGTTTGTATTCTTTTTCCCAGATAGACATGGTCTCTGTTATGCATCTGTTTTTTGTGATTACTACACAATTATCTATCCTTTTTTTGTTTTCTGATCAGATGTACTCACAATTATGCGATTTATCCACACTTCTATTGATGCATATCGATTCACAATGATTTGATTATCCATCAGTAAATGAAGACCACGATTTGAACCGATAAGCATATTCATATCAATATTTTATGATTACTAAACCAATTCCTTTTTTATTTTATGCTTCTAGAAATAAAGAGAAAAATCGTGCAAGTCTATACCTTTATGGCGATAATAACACAAACCTCTTAGACTGTAAGTACCACCTCTTCGAGATTTTGTAAGTTGCTTTGTATAATAGATAACATCTTCTGATATAATTTTGACTCCTCTCATAGTATTCATCCTATTTTGATGCTAGGTTTTCGGCTTGCATTTTGCAGAAACTGGTTAATATTGTAATAAAAACTATAGCGATATCTCCATTGTTGTTTCAAATGGAGGATGCTAACCATGAGTGTTTCTTCAATTTCAATTTCATTAGGACCATTACTTTGTAGGATCTATTATCTTTTGGATAGTTCTGGATAGATGCTAACAGTGATTTTCAAGAAGGTTCTTTTATTTCTCGTAGTTTATTAGGTCTGTTAATATGCTTTGAGTGACAATCAAGCTCTTTTATTTCAGATTATGCTTTAGAATCCTGAAAATATTCCAACCCACCAGAAACATATAATAAAGACGATGACAAATACTCTACCAGGTTTGTATATCTTTTTGTTTCCCTTCATCTACGTCACTCATATCTAAACCTTCTCTCTATTTGTATGTGAATGTGTTTCTGATAAATACTTAAGTTTGTGTGAGTGTGAGTGTTTAACTATAACTGTGTGTGTTTGTGTCTTTTATTTTGGTCCAAGATTCTCTGATGTGAATTTTCAAATTAAAATAACTATGGAGTGGTATACTGTGTAGTGGAGGTTTGGTGCTGATGAATTGCAAGTAACTTCCTGTGTTCTAAGAAGTAAGATCTTGTGAAATGTTTGTAAATAAATATTTTTGTAGGTAATTTGAATTATTTATTAAAAAGTTCTTTGTTGCTAAGGAGGGAACACAGAGATTCTTACATAGGTATAAAAACATGATGTATATAAGAAGTGATGGGTCACAAGAATCTGATGGATCGGGATGGGTCACAAGAATCTCATGGATCGGGTGAATTCAGAGTTGTGTTTTCTTGAATTAGCATGTACCCGAATTTTGTAAAGTGTATCTACTTTTTCTTTTATTTTTGATAAACGTTTTTTGTTAAATTTTCATCTTTATTTCACTATTATCTTTTAGACAGATGTTTCTACTCTTGAGAGTTCACCGGTGGTTTTGGAGCAATGCCAATGGATTTACATGGTATGTTAACAATTGAAACATATTTTTGTTATTCTAAATATGTTGGTTCCTGAGTTTGTATTGGCTGTGTTAGTATGCCAATGTGTATGCAGGTAAGGTACATTTTATTATTCTATCTCTCATCCCCTATTTAGAATATGATTGTATTATCATTTGACTCTCTATTATCCTGGTTAAACACCAACAACCGAGCTTAATTCTACTGGTTGATGATGAAGGTACAACAATAATATGCGATTAGCAAGCTTTCTACGAGTTGAAGCCGTGACAAAAGAGACTTATTAGAAAGTATTTTACCAAACATCATAAAATGACATAATTAACATGCTACTTTAATTTATGACAAAATATCTGTTACTTGCAAATGTATTATTGATGTGCATTTTAGCAAAATGCATGAAATAGCAATATACTTTACTTTCTAGATCGATATAGGCAACCTACTTTATTCTCTACCAATAACTGCAATGTATTTACAATTCTGTGGGGAAATGGATTAGAAACCTTGACTTAAGCACAAAAAATGAAAAGTTGTTTAATTTTGGTCTAAACAATGAAAATCCGAAAAATGTGACTATGGTTCTGGATTTTTAGAGCTAATAGTATTTTGGTCATAAAAAATACAAGAAAAACGAACTCAATAATCATGAAGTTTATGTGATTTTTGATTAATATGAATAAAATGACATTAAAATCTAGAAATATGGTTGTCATTTATAACTGTAATAGCAATTTACTTTGCTATTAAGATTTTTAGAACTTGGATTTGATTTCTAAAGCAAATTACTGGGTATGAATTCAAACAAAAATGCTTTGGTTAATTGGTTTTTTGAAAGTTCGAACAATATGTGGTTTTGGATCTTTTAGGATGAAAGGGGCATTTTGTCAAAAGGAAAAAGTTGCAGGAAAAAGTATATATAGGGTGAGATGTTTGAAGATCATCCAACTGCTTCTTATTGCTATTATACTTTATCAACAATTTCATTACCTCTATAAAATGAGTGTTCAAATTTAACGCAATACTTACTAAAAGCCCCTTGTATGTGAAAACATTAAAATCCCAGGAAATTAGCTTGATGGTTGAGAAAAGGTGGGGAGCCATCACTCTCTCCATTCCGCTATGCTATTATCTCGGTTTAACTTGTATGTTATCAAAATTTTACTATTTTATTTTTATCCAAAACCTATATATGTTAATGGGATTTTTAGTTTAAAAGATATAGTTTTGTAAATGAAAATTTTAGACTTTTATTATTTTGATTAATGTTGGCTATATATCCTTCCAAATTCCGATGACTAAAAATATAAACTCCAAATTCATTAATATTCTAAATAATAGTTAAAATAATACATATAACAAATTAAAACAAATAAACGATTAAGTATTTCGTACAACGTTGCAAAGTTTTCATTTGCCTTATTAACATGTCAATTATTGCAATTTATTGTTTTGGACTAAATCAAAAAAATTAAAAATTAGTAATAACCACAAAAATACTATATTCATAAAAGTTATTTAAAGTTTTAACATCTTTTATATAAAATTCTAAAATAACCACATATTTCAAATTTTCGGTTATGAGATTTTAAACTTTTAGAAATTAGTTTTTTAAAAGTAAACACCTTGAAAATTATAATTTATTTTTTGGTTTTGAAATTGTCGTTAATATCTCATCAACATTTGATAGTGGTACACATGACGTGGAAGGTTATTTGGTTGCATGGTGAGATTTTTGGAGGGTAGATGCATCACATGGACGTGCCACGTCAACAAACGAGCTATTAAACTCTAGGGTTGTCGGTTCGTTTTAGCGTAACATCGAACCGAACCGCATGGTATTCACCCTTAACAATTTGTGTCCCGCCGCATTGCGCGGGTACACAACTAGTATATATATATATATATATATATATATATATATATATATATATATATATATATATATATATATATATATATATATATATATATATATATATATATATATATATATATATATATATATATATATATATATCTATTACTACTTATAAAGCAAACTTGCTAAAATTTTAAGACGTTCAACTTTTTATGCATACAGTACATCTATAAAGCATATACTTACAAGTCTTTCTGCATAATTTACAACTATCTACCGCTACATATCTTTTTAATTTTTAAGACGTCCAAATTTTTAAACAAAATATACAATTAGTCAATGCATAAACTTTCTTTTCATTCATAAAATGTTTGACCGGATCGAAAATCAGTTTACTATTCCCGATATAGAGGCAAAAATCTTTGCAAACCGTACCTTACATCTCTCATATTTGCGGATTGAATTTTGAAATCCACCCGATTCTCGCTCCTCCCCTTCCCTATATCACCCCAAGTTATCTCTCTATGCCATCAAAGGAACCACCAATGTCAATCCGGTATTCCGGTGTCACCATCGCACCCTAAAATATTGAAACTCATCACACCACTATGCAACTACCACAACTGTTAGGCTGTTGTTGATCTTTTCTCTAAAATCCTTTGACAGATGTATACGAAGGTATGATTTTCTTGAGGTTTTTTTGTTAATTGTGAGTGTATGTCTAACTAAACCTACAGATGTTTCAGATTCGCCACCACCACCTACCATCTTCGACTTCTCTCAAAAACCAGTTCTTCTCTTGAACTCCCAAAATCGACACTATGAAGTGTCAAGGTCTGATTAAAGCTGATTTATAGGTGTAGGCAGTGGCGGACTTAGTAAGGAGCCAGGGGGTACACGTGCCCCCCCCCCTCCTGAAATTTTACCCCGTAGAGTAAATTTTTTTTTATTATATATAGGTGCTCCCAGTCTAAAACAAAGGTGCTCCCCGTTTTAGAAAAATGATGTCTCCGGTGTCCATTTTTTTATATATAGTTGTCAAAATGGTGCCCCCGGTGTCCATTTTTTATATATAGTTGTCGAAAAAAAATGGTGCCCCCCGTGTCCATTTTTTCTGGATCCGCCCCTGGGTGTAGGCATCACCTTAAAAACCTTGGAAACACAATCACTCACTGCAAGCGTCACCAACCAACCGCCATCTCAGAAAACCCAACCACCAGCCTCCACCATCAAGACTAGCCGCCACCATCACCACCAGATTTGATTATCATCGTGCAAGAAGAAGAAAATGAAGCACCAAACTTGGTTACTTTTTTTGCACATTCCTCTCTAAAACCTTTTAATTTATCATGTTCGGTGGTGTTTATGTCTAGACGCTTCCTTATTGCTTTATTTGCAGGTTTTGGGTGGCGAGGGAGTGGATTTTGCCCAAAGAAATTGCTTAATGGTTTAAGCATCACATGTCAACCATTTATCGTTGATGAAGTTGCTTAATGGTTTAAGCATAACATTTGGAGTTGTAATAATTTTGTTAAGAAGTTATGTAATATTAATTGTTTATTGCATTTCACGTTATTGATTTTGTTGGAAATTTTTTATGAAAAGAAGTTTGCTAAAAGGTAGGTACTCTGTAGGAAATTTCCTCTAGATGTTTCAATGAAATTTATCTCGTTTACATTTTTTGCTATTACTTGCCATGGAAGTAATCCATAGATAATTTGTTGCGAATTAGCTATCGAATTAACGTGTAATTAATTTACGACATATGTTATAAAAAGAATTGAGAGAATTTACAAATCAGGTTGACACTAGAGAAGTAATTCCTCCATATATTTAGAAAATCAAAAAATCAAAGAGAAAACCTGTTCAAAAAGTACACTAATCGATTAACAACTCTTTTGGGGAGTTTGATTAACCACAAAATGAAAGGTAATAATGAAAGTACTACATTTTAATCCAAACCAAGGAAACCATAATTTGATAAAAAAAATTGACTAAAAAAATTGACTAACAATCCAGGTTGAGTATCTAGACAACAAATTAACAAACCACGCGACAAAATAAAAGAAGTTGGGATCAAGAGTCTCTAAATAGCTAGTATAAATTAAGGGCCTAACATCTAGATTCGAAGACTTACAGAAAATATAGATAGATAAAGACTAATTGCAAAAGAAAAAAAAAGTAATTTTGAGATTGCAAAACAAGGAGTGAATCTGCAATGTATTCATCGGTAGCTACATCAAGAAGAAAAAGAAATGGATCATGCAACACATTTTAAATAACTGTATAAAAGAAGAAGATTTGAGAGGAAAAAGTAGACCTGGTAAACATGACGTGTCGCTTCGGGTTCGTGTCAGAAAGTTTGACCATAACCCGAACTATTTAATAAGTGTGTCGTGTTATGTCTTGTCAACTCGTTTATATTTGTGTTTGGTTAGTCAGTTTAGTGGTTAGACCTTATAAATGCATAATAAGCATCATGTTGTATCATGTTGAAATACTAAAGAAGTTGAAAGAATAGGAGTTGGTGAGGCAGAAATGAAAAAGTGAAATATCGGAAAAAGTAGAAGTTGGGAGGCAAAAAGAAAAAACTTATTGCAAGTTTAGAGGGCAAAATGGAAATAGTAGGAGTTGGAGAAGCGGATGAACGAGATCACAGTGATGAGAGAGTGACTAAGTAAGTGGGTTTGTGGAGTATGTGAAAGAATAGAAAAATTAAAAACTAAGCATTGACTTATGTGGAAAAGTCATTTTTACATTATAAAGTGACTTAACCTAAAGTTTTTTGTTTTATATTTGATTTTGGTTTTAGGTATGTCGAATTTATCAAAAAAAAATTGCATATAAATAAACGGGTCATTTTTGAGTTGAAACTTTCAACCATAATTATACTTGTTTAATAATATTGTCGTGCATGTCAACCCGTTTAATTAAACGGGTTGAAATATCTTACTCATTTACTTCGTATCGAGTTAATGCGTCGTGTCAGTTTTTGCTGTCTTTAGGAGAAAGGGAGAAAGAGACATGTGGTTGTAGATAGAGGGATAAAGTGATTAATTAAACCTAGGCCGATCTTCATAATTAAGCATTGTAGTAATGGTCGACAACTGAGTAAGGGACGCAGAAAAGACCGTCTTTCCCTTACAAATCTCCAATATAGTATGTTTCTTATTTACTTGATCGTATTCTATAGCGGAAAAGACAGTCTTTGTCTCACAAATTAAACCCCGAACATATATATGTTTCTTTAAGTTCGAAATCCACTCCAACCATATTATATCAAAGTTTTCCTATTTTTTAGTTTGTAGTTGAATTGTCGGATGTCTTTTACGGAAGTGGATGTCCCACCTTTGAGTAGATTTCTCACCTTTGAGTGGAGGTATGACCTTTCTAACTATAACGTGTGCCCAATCCCATTTACATGAGAAAAGGGTATAGTTGTTTTAGTTGTGTTACAAGTAAGCAATGACACACCTTGCTCTAAAGTTTTATTAGTTAGTATCAAACTTACATATATTAATCAATTGGGAGTGTTTTTATTATATTATGGCCCAACTTAACCCCAATATTGTGAAAATCAAGTCAAACTCGGCCCAAATAAGTTAAACCGGTGTCCATATTTCAAACCCAGGTTCTAGTAGGTCTCAAATATTCGAAGTTGGACTCTCACAAAACGGAACTCCTGCGGGCATATTGTGGGCTAGTGGCGCAGACTAGTATTTAGGTTTCTGTATAAAATTGCAGTATATATAACAGGAAAACCAAGTGAAGTAAACCGCGGCAAGGATATCCCCATATTAGACACGAATCACACGACTGTTACGTTGTCTAATGTTATAAAACTTATCAACCGAATAATAGATGGGGTGGCCGAATATTTATGGATAACAATACATATACCTTGCTGTGAGTAGGAATTATGAAATGAAGCGGGTTTGGGCCAGGGTACGTACGTAACAGTCCATAACCGAGATAATCCCCAGTAGCAAAAGAGTCTGGTCTAAATTATTGTCGTAAATGGAAACGTGAAAACATTGCACAATATTGGTAGGTAGTACGTGTCGAGTAAACTGGACTGGGGATGGAAGCAGTGTACGTAGTTAGTGATGGATGTAAAGATATATAGGTAGGGAGGTCCCATATGCATTGCAATGGGCATTTGGCAGTGCAGGGGGACCAGAGGGTGGTACCACATGGAAGATAAAGATAGGAGATAGGGATTTTAGCCATGAGAGAGGATTTGCATTGCGTTGCTTAGTTAGTTAATTACCCAGTAATAAAGATGAGTTTGAATGTTATTAATTAGCATTGATCAGCTTGGTTCCAGTGATAATGAAAATGATTACTCAAAGCACAGTCCCCCCCAAGAAAGAAAGAAAGAGAAAAGAGAAGCTGAAAGTACCAAGACAGCCCATGCTGATGCTGGCAGGCATTTTCCCACCTCAAAACTATAAAAACCATCCCACATACATTCATGACAACTCATGTCTCTAGGGTGGGGACCTTCCTCTTACCCTAACTTATTTACTAATCACTATTTTAATTATATAAGCAAACAAACAAAAAAGCAGATACATTATACATATGTAAATCCACTACCAGTCTCTAATCCCTGACCAAAATACTTGATGGGCAACAAGATATATTGACCTCACAGTTTAATGATAATATTCATATAAACAAAACAACCCACTTTCTCGATTTTAATTAAACTTTTTCTCAATTTGCTTCAGTATTAAGTCTATTATTTGTTGTCGACTAGATCTCATTTTGGAGGGAATCAATAAAGTGTTCCAAGAGCTTAAAAGTTTTTAGCCTCTCACAATCCCTTCAATTTAAAAGTAAAGTCCCAACTCCAACTTTCGGAAACAAGTGCTATGTATAGATTCCATGAGACATGTTATAGTTTGCGGAAGCCTAATCCAAAGCAACTACGGGCAGAATTCACTTTATGCGTATCTTGACATGAAATGATTACATGCATGGAGAAAATAAACACAACTAAAACCTAGAACTAACTGCTCTACGTATATCTATGTATGTGGCCAATTTAGCATATTTACCTTATTGATTAAAATAGTCCCTCGACTTTTAATGTCACCTTTTTCTACGTTTTGCATGTTGGCATTCAAACAAAATACAATCATACATCCAAATCAGAAACGCATATAAAATGCCTTACCAAACTCGAAACTAAAAGCATGGACAAACAATCCATACCTAATATACCTTTCGAGTTAGACTTGAGTATGTCACACTCAAAGATATACATGTCGACCTAACTCCTTGATCTCTACTCCCTACTCCGCAAAATCTAGAAAATCATTCGACCTACATACAAAATCATTGCAACCTTGCTTTCGCAAATGATCTGAACCAAATTTAGAATGTGATCTTACAATTGACAAACCATTAGAATAGAATAATAGAAAGGACGGTTGGAATATATTGTTATACCTCTCTACACTCCATCTATCATCAACTCCATTACTTATATTGCGAACAACCGTACTATACCACCTCTCACCATCAACATCCTAAGTTAGCTAGTGTTGATCCCTAATCTCCTCATTGTACACATCTCATCACCACCTACAACCATAACCCTATATATTTAGTCAAACTTGTGAACATTCACTATTATCACCACTTACAACCATAACCAATTCTCTTTGTTAACAACGAATCATTTGCACTAAAATACAAGTTCCAACTTTTTACTTCAAATACGATGAGTCTAAAATAAGGCATATGAGATCTATTAGATTTCAATAAATCATTGAACATATGGGCCTTGTACAAACATGTGTGGTTGTGTAATGACATATAGATTGTATGGACCCTATCGGAAATTGTTTTCTTTGTTATATTTATATGTAACTATCTCATGCCTATTTTGAATAGCATAGGTAGGGGTGGAAATCGGTTTCATTTATGGTTTCTTAGGTTTTCTTGATTTGGTTTCTTTGATTTGAATGTTTTTTTAAGTTAAAACCAAAAAACCAAACCAAACCAAATTCAATGCAATCCAGACCAAACCAAAAACCAAATTACAATTTGGTTTGGTTCAGTTTGAAACCAAAAAACCATTTTAGGATTAAAAATAAAATCAAAATAGCAATTTTTCAAACATAAAATCAAAAGTTATAAATATAAATATCTCAAGTTTCAGATATCAAACATAAAGTTCCAAACAAAACATAAAATACAAAGTTCTAAACATCAAAAGCGAAGTTCCAAACCAAAGATGCGGTGATCAATGAGTCAATTGACGATGTCCTAGAATCAAGTCATACTTGAACATAATGGAAGAAAGGAAACCAAGAAATGAGACTTTCGAGATCACGATATTAATTGTAAAATGTGAATGTTGAATTAAATTATGGAACGTATGTTCTTAGTTTATTAATCGAATTTATAAAGTATTAAAATATAAATTATTTAATATATAAATAAGGTAATTAATTGAATTCGGGAATTCGGTTTGCTTTGATCCGAATATCACCAAACCATAACTCAAACCATAAACCAAATTCATAATTAGGTTTTGTATGAAACCAAACCAAAAATCAAATTTCAAAGTTGGTTTGGTCTGAATTTAGTTAAGGTTTGGTTTTGTTTTTGATTTTTTTTTTCTAGTTTCAAACCAAATAATGCCCTTCCCTTACGTTAGGTGTTTAAGAAAGAAATAAGAAGCCTTAAAGTAATATTAACATATACGAACTGAGGTGAGTACATATTATAGTGACCGCAACTCTTAAATGTTACTAGTAAAGTTACCATACTTTGAATGTAAATTTGCATGAGTTTATATATGGGAAACCATTGACATTGAGAAAACTACTTTTTAATTTTTAATAATGTATTGTGTAGAAACTGAAACCGGATTGAAGTGAAATTGAGAAAGGAACGAAACTGAATTCTAAGAAAATAAGAAACTGACAACCAAATCGTATATATTATCCGGTACTAGTTCAATTCAATTTTAATCGGCAATCGATTATATTTGATTTTTCACTTCTATATGGTCATCCTTAAGATCTTAGCGCCATTTTCTTTTCACATCCCGCCATTCGACAGGGAAAATTTTGAAAAATAGAGCCCTTTTTCGCACAACCGCCATTTCAGACGCAAAGACCTCATGTCTACTCTCCTCTGCGACAAGAACGAACGGAAAACCCCTATTCACTAACAACTCTTCTCATTACAACGTGATTACCCTGGAAGCAACACCACTTAGCGGCTGTCATAAGGTAATCGGCTTTTCTTTATCATCTGCATACGACTTCCATTACTATCAATGGCTTAATTTGATAGTATAACAGCTACATGGAGCCACAATCTTAAAGTAAACTACAATTTCAAGATAAACGACACAACCTATATTCTAGAATTTCACTCTTGTAAATAACTGAAGGAGAAAATTTGCAGTTTCTTTTGGGAAGCGGTGCACATTGATGAATGTATGCTTAATATTTTCTTTGGTTTGAGACGAATGTGGATTGAATGTATTATGTTTCATGTTACCTGAACTGAATTAGGACTTTTGAGGTGGTATCGAGCTTGCTTGATCACGTTTATATGTGTTCAGACATGAGACGGATGTTCTTTCTATGATTTTGTTACTATCGATGCTTTTTTATGGGTGGTTAAATTTTTTAATGTTAACCAACACTGAAACAGAGGCGCATCTGTTTCTTTAAATCATACTTCATTTTCTGATTGCTTATTTTGCAGCCTGAATACGAAAATTCTGTAGCATTTAACACGATTGCTGTAAGTAATTTGCATCTATAAACCAGTGTTGAGGAGCTTTCAGACTAATTTGCTAAATTTGAAGGAAGATGGCTCCGTGACAGTGCATGGATCGAAAAGTTATGGGCTTCTTCAATAAGTTATCTTAGATTTTATGTATATAGCAATATTTTGGAAATTGACCGGGTGTTTTCTTTATCTAGTTTAGATGCAAAAAACATCAGCTTAACAATTGTAAAATTGTAAAAGACTTAGAGGTATGGAACCCCTCACACCAAGGGGTTCTGGTGCCACATAGGCTCCACATCACCTTCCCCTCATCCCTTTAAATCTAGGAAATGGTAACCCCACACCCATCATTTTTTTGTTTTTAAATAAAAATAAATTAAACAAAACTTAAACAATTCAATTTTTTAACTAAAACATTTCATTAATTTAAAAATTACAACCGGAAATTAAAACGACAAACGCTAAAACGATAAAACGACAAACTAAAAACGATAAAATGACAACTAAAAAAAGACAACTAAATCGATAAAACGACAAACTAAAAGAATTAAACGACAACCTAGAAACCATATTTCGCAATAATATCCGCTTTCATTTTTAAAACCAAATCCTGTTGCGGCCCCTCGAGACCCTCTTCCGGATTGGACGTCAAAAACTTAATGTCTTTTAAACGTTGTTTTTCTTCATGGAGTTGTTGTTTTTTCTCATGGGTTCGTTCGCGTGCTTGTCGGACTCGTGTTCTCTCTTCCAATGCCTTTCGATCCAACTCCATCGACTCGGCGTAACTTAAATTGTAACGTTCAAATTCCAATCGCATAAGTTCAATGTCTTTGCTATTTTCCAAGCCACCTCCCGCACTCGACGAAGTCACTTTTCCTTTCCTTTTTGCGGCATCTCGTCCCGTTGGCCGGCGAAAATCGGGAAATTCTAGGTCATCTTCTTCGACGTCATCATTTAAATCGACGTTGATACGAGCGTCGGAGGAGGTAGTGTTGCGGCTTAACTCGGAAGTTTTCGAACGTTTTCTTGCCGGGCCCGGGATGTCGTCTTCGGCATTTGAATCGTGCCATTTTTTGCATTTTTCAACAATACGTCAAAACTCAACTAATCGGAATGACGTTTCTTTGTTGTCCTCTTTGTAAATTTTTAACGCTTCCTCGAAAACATGTTGCTCCGTTTGACCGTTTCTACGATGCGTTCGTAGATTGTGTAACAATCCGTTAAATTTCATTGTGGCACGATTGATGTCGCGGTATTTTGTTGTCAAACCGTCTTTCGTACGATAACTTGCCCGGCCTAATTCTTGGTGAAAGCGGCCCGTGACCCGCATCCAAAAGTGTTCCGCCGCTTGGGCGTTTCCGGCCGCCGCATCCTCGGAAATGTCAATCCACGAATGGCCTAACGCAATTTCCTCTTGGGTTGTCCATGATTGTCGTGGCGCTTTTCCTCTCCTTTGTGCCGCGGGTAGGACTTCGGGTTGCATTTCCAGCACTAATTCCGGTGAACCTTGTCTTTCGGGAACGAAATTGGGTAATGGGTTTTGGAATTGTTGGGTTGGTGTGTCGGGAAACGCTTGAAAAGAATTGAATAAATTTTACGGTTGTATTTGGGGGTATCCCGACATTTGGTATGGGAAAACGTTGGGTGAGAAAATCAGTTGGTCCATTTGTGGACGATAAACGTTCGTGTTGTAGAATTGTTCGAAACCGAGAACGTTTGGTCGGTTTCGATTCGTTGGTGGCGTTTGGTTGTTTGGTGAATCTTGGTTAGACATGATTTTTAGAGAGAAATGGGTGTGAAATATGTGTGTAGAAGATTGATAATTTTTTTGTGAGTGAATATGTGTATTTATAGTTGGTAAATGTTTAAAAAAATATATTAATTTTTTTAGCCGTTGGTATTTTCTAGTCGTTTGGGGGGGGGGGGGGGGGGGGGGGGGGGGGTTTGCAACTTGGAGAGAGTTCATCGTGTGGGGTTGGAACCCCGGTGTCAAGCCTTCCCCGCACCTAAAACCCCAACCGGGGCGGTGTTACCGGGCGGGGTCGGGATCCAGCTTGGACACCGTGGCCCTTCCCCGCTCCCATACCCTTTGGTCTAAGTACGTTAGTAGTGACTTAGTACTGGTTTTGTTATTATAATAAAAGAATATTAATAAACATTTTAAATAAAAGGACCTGATTATTTAATCAAAAATTCAAATTTAATATTTGTGCATTAGTTGGTTCAGTTGCTTATCTAGGACCGAGCTTGATACATGCAAAACGACCTGGTTTGTTTTCTCAATAATATACGACCAAGTTGCTTGCAAAAAATACACGGTTCACAAATCTTACATGACCCGGTTTTTTAAAAAGAACCGGGCTCTAATTTTCTCATACGACTTCGGTTCTAATAGTGTTTTAACGGAGTTATTTAACTCATTTCTGTAGTGGTGAATTAAAAGCAGTAAATTAAATGGAAAAGGTGGCTGTGTTTGTATTAGGATTTAGCTAGATAGCTAGGTACAAAAGTGATGAATATGGCAGCCACATTATCAACATAGTATCCAGGTGATGCCATGGGGTCAGATGGATAACGTATCAGATAACATTTGTGGATCAATGACACTGGATTAGTACATTAAACAATAAGGGAAAAAAGGTAAATGTAGGAAAGTAGGAAGAAGAATAAACATGCTAAAGCCTAGAGAGGGGCTTTGGAGAAAAACCGCTTTTTGTATGACAAGTAACTATCAAACATACATTTTGTTATAATTGCGTCTGGACCAGGCCCTCTGTTTCATAGGATCTGCTGCCGGAACCCCTTCATCTTTTCTCAGACTGTCATTGTTCAACTTAAATCTCTCTGCTGTCGTATATTCATTTGTCTATATCATATTACGCACACATATCCCTAGAATCTATTTCAAACACTTGTCTCCCTATGCCTTCTTCTTTACACAAAAAACAAAAAAAAAAAAAAAGGCAAAAAAAAATTAGTTTCCAAACATGTGAGAAAAAAAAAAAAAAACATATCAAACGAATACAAAAAAGGCCGGATTTGTGGGTGATGGTGATAAGACAATCTTGGAGGGGTTTAGATCGACAGAAAAAAAAAATTATAGATTGTTGCTTTTATTTTGGAGTGAAAGGGAAGGAAGAGTAATTAAGAAAGCTATGTAGAATGTGTTGAGTAAAGGTAAGTAGGATGGGGACTAGTGATTTCAGCTTTTAGCGAACATGATTCTGGTGACATTAGGCGGATCGTCCATCGTATTTGTACCTGACTCAATTACTAGGTTGCTTTCATGATTTTCAGTGTTCCCTGCCTAATACCCCAATCCTTCTCCGTTGGCATCTTGTTCATTTAGTTATCATCTTACCCAATACCCATTTTTTCAATGTTCAGTTTTAAAATGTTTATAATTATAACATATTAAAGAAATTGATGGTCCAAGGGCCGGTACCACCATATTTTTTTAGCCCGAGACAAAAACAAAGGAGGCAACTCATATTACCAGAATTCATATACCTACTCAATTCAAGATAAACTTAAAAATATGATTTCCAGAGGGACCTTCCTGATCTCAAAAAAGTTTATACATACATACATATGTATGTATGTATGTATGTATGTATGTATGTATGTATGTATATATATATATATATATATATATATATATATATATATATATATATATATATATATATATATATATGATTAAATGTGAACTACAAATACAGTGTGAATGCTTGACAAAATATGGGACCTCCGATTAGAATGATCCATGATCTTAGATTTAGGGGCATAACCGTAAATATATGACAATTAATTAACCAATTTTTACAATTAAACCCCTAGAAAGTGTATTTATGTCTATAGTTCAAGATTTAAAATAGGAAGATCCCTTATATATCTCCTAATTTGGTAAAAATTATGTTAAATACTTAATTGTCTTATTATATTAAATTTAAACATATTTATGTGATTAACAATTACAATATTTATATTAAATAACACATATTCATATCATATAATGATGAAAACATATTGTCATTCTGTGATTCTTAAAGATTTCAATTTCATTCTTAATGAGTGCAATTAATACATTGTAAAGCGTATAACATTCTTATATTAAAATCTCTCTAGTTTGTCATAGTAGACGTAGCTTGATCAAAGGATCGAGTGAACTACTTTCAATTCTCCGTGTTGATCTTTTTTTGTTTGTTTCAACTTGTATTTCTTGCTACAACGATTTTGTGGTCCATGTTCTCGTTGAGAGTTAGTTTGGCAGTCATTGATCTTGTGAGGTTTGAAGTTTATCTATCTCGTGTTGTTTAACCCCACCTAAAGTCAATGTTAGAGGTAAAATTCAACACGGAAACACCAAGATCTATATATATATATATATATATATATATATATATATATATATATATATATATATATATATATATATATATATATATATATATATATATATATATATATATATATATATATATATATATTTGGGTTAAGGGAATTTTGTCCCAAAATCATCATGTCAACATTACCATCATAAAACATCATTTGTATTAAAACATCATTTCATCATAAAAAGGTTAGGTCATATGTATAATGAATGCATGTGTAACTAACCTCATTCTCATCAAGTCCATTCTCACATCAGTGATTTGAAGGAAGCATCATACCAATCCATCGTAGCTAGGTATTTTTGAACCACCATACAAGCACTACACATGGGGTAGCTAGTATCATACGTGAAAAGTAATGGTTATATAGAAATCTAATCACTACATATTTCATATTACATCAAATTCAATATGGATATCATGAGTGACACCCACGAACTCCCATCCTAAATGCAATGCACATGTAGCTAGAAACTTTAATAGCATATGACGTGCACGCAGAGGTCGTCATGCGGTCAAAAATAAAAGATAACCTAACTTTCACTAGTATAGTGCAGTCAGGGTCGATCCACAGGAGCTACGTGGTTAGCCTAGATGAGAGATTACCAACTAATAGTGTCACAGCTATAGTCGGAGGAACTAATTTCTATCTTTCTACCTCAAAACAATATTCAAACACTCAAGCCAAGCTTAGCTATGTCCAAATGACCTAGTTACTTTCTGAACTCAGAAGTGCATCTCTGGATCAGAAGCAATTGAAGGCATCCAAACTAGCAAAACCGAGCAAGCATAAACTGGCTAGAAACTAAAGTTCTATTGAACAGCTAATAGCCAAAGCCTAATGCTAAACTTAACCAAGTTAGCTACTGTTTTCAGCAAAGGAAAACAGTCCCAACCAAGTCCAAAACAATATCCAAAACACAATCAACAATCAAAATATCAACAAGCATTCGAAATACCGAAAAACCACTACTAACATTAACCGAATGATTTTATTCACTCAAACCAATATCCACACATAAAATCAGTAACCAAATATTACTAAAACCAAAACCTAAGCTTGGGATCAATGGTTGTCACACCCAAAGATTCAAACCAAGGCTTACAATGCTTAACTAAAATGAAATAAAAATCTAAACATGAAAATACCAAATGATAGCTTCTGAAATGGAATCCTCGAGTCAAAGAGCTTCTAGGTCGATGTTTACACCCGGTCTTTGCTAGGGTTTTCGGCTGGAAATGCCTCTATTTATAGTTGCAAATTTCCCGTGACCGCGCCGCGCAAATGTGAAATCCGCGGCGCGCGTACTTATCCGTTCCCCGTTTTTTCGTCATTCAAATGTGTTTCACCGCCTTACAGCCGCGTCGCGCAGGAGATAAATCCGCGGCGCGCGTACGTCTTCTCTTGATTTTGCATTTTTTCCATACTTTTTCCTTTTTGTACACTTTTAGTCCCTGTTTCTGTTCTTTTTCTCCAGACAAGTCCTGACACGAAAAGTGAGAATACCCATGCATATTTGATATAATTTTACCAAGAACAGGGCTCAACAACGCCTAAAATACTTAATATCACTAGGCGTTGTCAAACACCCCACACTTGTGCCTTGCTTGTCCCCAAGCAAGAGAGTTTTTAACAAATTATAATAGAGAATCGAACAATTTTTGACTGTGTTTAGTTTCAAAGTTTATTGTCCCCCGAGTTAGAGTGGAATAGTTCGTGAAAACATAATTGAGTTGTTCTTCGGAATTCATGGCTTTCTAAAGAACCCTTGATTACAAACTTTCTGTCCACAATATAGTGTACTTACTCGTTCAGATTCTAGAGGCCATTAAGGAATTGTCCATGACTTTCGATGTTGTCCGTGTAGCGAGATTTCAGAAATACCATCCCAGACCAGACGATCTTAGGTGGTAAGGTGCGTAAGGTCCACCCATTTTAGACCTACCGGCTCGAACAACAAAGGCCACAGATTGACTTTTCCTTCCTAAATTCCAATCATAAAACATTTCAATCTTCTAACTCTTAAAACTCAACTTATTTGACTAACTACTAGCATGATCACAACTAAATGGTATTTTTTGAAAAATACCAATGCTATCACAATCACAAACCATTCATTTCAAAATTGCAATTCATTAAAAATTTTGAAAAAGTTGCTAAAAATTGAAAATTTGATCATTTCTGCAAAAAATTTCAAAAATTCTCTTTCGACCGTCTACACCCCACACTTAAAACCATACAACGTCCCTGTTGTACAAAAATTAATTCAAAACAAGGGAGAAAGAGTTACCCCTTTTGGACGGTAGACTGCTTGGTGCTCAATATCACAGGTATAATTGCGTACAGAAAAAGATTCCCGATTCATATGCTGGAGTTGTAGCGCTACAGTAGGACACGCCGGTGGCCAAGACAAGTGGAGGGGGCACGGTGACCCCACACTTGTCTGAGACAACTCCCTCTCAATTGGTATAGCATGCATTACTTAACAAACAAATTAAAACAGACATAACAAAAATAAAACATGAACAAAATATACAAAAAGATGTGTGATAGGTTTATACATATATAAAAAAAAAAAAAAAAAGTACATCAATCACTACCCGGTGGCCTGGAGGATCCGGCCTCATGGTCATGGGACCTAGGTGGGAATGGTCGGGGATGCCTGCCCTGTGCTGATGCAGTCTGAATAAGAACCTCCCCGATCCACTCGAGCTGGTCCAGAATGCATGTGAGCTGGCTCTCAATCCGCGTGACCCTGGCATCCAACCGGCGGAGGGCTGATGGGTCGACCTGCTCCGGCTGCGGCTGAGCCGGCTCTGGTGCTGGTGGCTCTGGTCTCCGGCGTCTCCTGCCAGGCTGGGCGAATGCAGGCTGAGGTGCCTGAGGAAGCTCGGCCGGTGCCCGGATGTACTGCCCCGGTCGCTGCTGCTGAATGAGAGCATCCTCTCCAACGTGCGTGCTGTAGTGCGCGATGGAAGTAGAGCTGTCAAGGAAGCTGCCACGGGGGCAGTAAGAATGCCATAAGAGCGGGCCAGGCGGGTGATGAAGTACCCCCAGGCTACTGGACTGCTGGAGGAGGCGCCGGTCGCGTGGGTGGAGAGAGCAATCGCGAGGGCGTAGGGGAGATGGAGGAATCGGGACGGGTCGAGGAGAACCCACAAATATGTCATATCATCACCCGACACCTTCTCGCCCCCCTCCCGATGCATGATGGAGGTTGAGACGATCCGGTGCATAAGGCGGTGAAGTGGGTCGCGTAGGTGGCTCTCCCTCGAGGTCCCCGCCTCGTACATAACATTGGACAATGGTGCCCAAATCTCCATGTTGGGAGGGCGCTCTGGCTCCCCCTGGATGCATGACCCGAAGAACCGGGTGAAGTAACGGTGCTGGAGGTCCTGCTCAGTGTAGATGCCTGTGCGCCTCCCGAACTCCCGGAGGTTGCACTCCCTGTGTACACCTCCCAGACGAAAACGCTCCAGTCTGGAGCGTGGGTCCCCTGCCCGCGGTGCGAACTGGATGGTGGAGATAAACTCCAGTAGCAACGCTGTGTAGACCACGTCCTCGTCCGTGGCCATAATCCGGTCCCAGCCACGGCACGTGAATGATGCCTCCTCGTGGGTCCAGGTGCGATGCAGAAACGGCTCGATCGCATCCCAAAGCCCTGCATCCCTCAGGATGTCTCGGTCTATAACCGTCGCCTCGAGAACTCGGCGACGAATCAATGCATCCCTCCGCGAGATATACTCTACCGAACTGTCAAGCTCTGCGGGAAACTGAAGGAAGGCGTGGTTCAATCTGAACATTATCTGCAAAAGAAAATATAGCCACAAAACAAAAGTTTTTGCAAAATCAGTCCCTTTTCTTCCCCGCCTCACCGCGGCGCGGCCCAAGAGCAAGGGCGCGGCGCGGCGTACAACTGTTTTGAAAACCCGGGATCAAATCCCCATTTTAACCTGCTAAATTACAATCCAATCATACCACAAGGTAGCCTAGGTGCCGACTAGCTCATCTATGGTGTCCATTTGGCAAAACAAACACCCGATGGGCTAGCATTAGCGATTCTAAGTCTTTGAACTTTTTGAATAAAACCCTAAAATTAACTACCTAATAACTAGTTTAAACAGCTAATAAGTAGTTAAAAGAGTGTACCTTGGTAGTAGAAACACAATAAGCAAGAAAAAATGCGAAAATTTTTTGATCACCAGAGCTCCGAGTCGTGTGGGTTGAATTGTGAGCCGCGGCTCACCGTATAAAGGCGAAAACCGTCTGATCGTTTCCCGCGGCGCGCGTTTCTCGTTTCCGCGGCGCGCGTGTCACTAATTCAACCCCTGCGCATCGGGTTGAGTTTCGAACCCGCGTCACGCAATTCCAAAACCCGCGGCGCGGTCTTGAAGATTTCAAAACCTTTTCACACGACCCCACACTTGCTTCAAACCACTAATACCTGCAAACGATTGATGTATTTTCTAAATTAATCCTAAAGAATTATAAAACCTACCTATGACGCGATGGGTTGCCTCCCAACAAGCGCTAAGTTTAACGTCTTCAGCCAGACGTTTTACTCTTCTACAGCTACGGTGGATCGTATGCCTTCCTTCTTTGCTGATTTTCAGTCACCACCGTCCTTTCGCTGACCCACTGTCCTTCAAATTTTCCTGGGTCGAATGGCTTGTTAGTTCTCCTGTTGCTGCCCAGTTGCTGCTTTCTGATTAACTCCCGTGAATGCTTGGAAGTAGCTTTGAACCTCCAAGCTCGGTCCTTCCTTCTGCATCTCTTCAAAGTCAATGGCTTGACATGAAGCGCGCCCAGTGCCGCTTCCAGTAGTTGTGATGTACATCGTTTGTTGCTCTTATATTGCGTGTTATTTTCAGTTTGCAATTTTGGCTTGCAGTACCAATAAAGATTTTCCAATCGAATGAGATCGGAAGGCAACATATCGGGATGCTTCCATATGTCCTCATCGATGGTATTGATCACATCTAATTTCCCATTCATGAATGGATCATGAGTGGTGATAAAATCATGTTTTTTATTATTTTCAAAAATTAACTCGTCAGCATCAACTTCTTGGTCATCGTCCAACAGGTGGATCGGAACCAAGAGTGAACGACTTGTTTGATCTGATGGTGGTACAAAGTCACCCATCATCAGATCCTTGCTTTCAAATTTCTCAAAATTTTCAAAAATTACAGGGTCGGGGGTAATATTGTCATCTACACCCCCTTCCCCAAAAACATCAACAATTTCAACAAATTCGGGAATTGTTGGGCTGGGATCTGTACTGTCACTTACAGTCCCCTCCACAACATCCTCATCAATCAAATCGTCTGGTGGTGGTACAGATTCACACATCACCAGATCAATATTATCAATACTTTCAAAAACATCAAAAACTTCAGAGATTGTTGAGTCAGAAGTAGCATTGTCACCTACAACCTCTTCCTCAACAACCGTTTCGACCATCTCAATGGTCTCTTGATTTTCCCACAGTGCATGCCCTTCCATCACATATTCAGGTGATGCAAGTTCACACACATTATCATTGGTATAAAAATCACTCACCTCCGGTTCTGACGAAGGTGGTGAACATTTCCAACTTTCCTCTAACCTATCTAAAGAAGCTTGCAATTTTTCAAGAGCTTCAGCCTGGTCCTTCTGCTCATGGTAGTTGTTATACATGAATACCCAAAGTTGGGCCAAAGTTACAGAATTCTCAGGCTGAGATGACTCCTCGGTCCGCCATCCATTGTCATCGGGTGATCCATTGTAACAATCATCCTCGTAATAGGTGTCGGCCGGATAATAATCATACTGATCCGGGTACATGTAATCGCCCATCATAAGGATGCACACATACCAAAAATCAGCAAACAAAAATCAAAAATCAGAAACTAAATCCTACTACTCACCTAATCTAAGCGCACAGCTCCCCGGCAACGGCGCCAAAATTTGACGTGCACGCAGAGGTCGTCATGCGGTCAAAAATAAAAGATAACCTAACTTTCACTAGTATAGTGCAGTCAGGGTCGATCCACAGGAGCTACGTGGTTAGCCTAGATGAGAGATTACCAACTAATAGTGTCACAGCTATAGTCGGATGAACTAATTTCTATCTTTCTACCTCAAAACAATATTCAAACACTCAAGCCAAGCTTAGCTATGTCCAAATGACCTAGTTACTTTCTGAACTCAGAAGTGCATCTCTGGATCAGAAGCAATTGAAGGCATCCAAACTAGCAAAACCGAGCAAGCATAAACTGGCTAGAAACTAAAGTTCTATTGAACAGCTAATAGCCAAAGCCTAATGCTAAACTTAACCAAGTTAGCTACTGTTTTCAGCAAAGGAAAACAGTCCCAACCAAGTCCAAAACAATATCCAAAACACAATCAACAATCAAAATATCAACAAGCATTCGAAATACCGAAAAACCACTACTAACATTAACCGAATGATTTTATTCACTCAAACCAATATCCACACATAAAATCAGTAACCAAATATTACTAAAACCAAAACCTAAGCTTGGGATCAATGGTTGTCACACCCAAAGATTCAAACCAAGGCTTACAATGCTTAACTAAAATGAAATAAAAATCTAAACATGAAAATACCAAATGATAGCTTCTGAAATGGAATCCTCGAGTCAAAGAGCTTCTAGGTCGATGTTTACACCCGGTCTTTGCTAGGGTTTTCGGCTGGAAATGCCTCTATTTATAGTTGCAAATTTCCCGTGACCGCGCCGCGCAAATGTGAAATCCGCGGCGCGCGTACTTATCCGTTCCCCGTTTTTTCGTCATTCAAATGTGTTTCACCGCCTTACAGCCGCGTCGCGCAGGAGATAAATCCGCGGCGCGCGTACGTCTTCTCTTGATTTTGCATTTTTTCCATACTTTTTCCTTTTTGTACACTTTTAGTCCCTGTTTCTGTTCTTTTTCTCCAGACAAGTCCTGACACGAAAAGTGAGAATACCCATGCATATTTGATATAATTTTACCAAGAACAGGGCTCAACAACGCCTAAAATACTTAATATCACTAGGCGTTGTCAGCATATAGAATATAGCACATCAGAATGAATATATGAAAATCCTTTAAAACAACTCACACCAAAAATAGTTTAGTGACATTTACTCCGGTAAAATCACCTTGGTTTAGTGGTTACTCAAGTCATTCACCTCTTGCACACAACTACAACTCTACTCCTTATCTACGATTCAAAAGGAAGAACTATTATTTCCAATTCACTTATTTGGGGATAAAAACAAAAGTTTACTAACAACACTTCTTAAGGTCATTAATCTCGTCCAAACGTAGTGAAAACCCCTAAGGGAAAGACCAGGAACTACACCGTATAAACCACACATACACGACACCGAAATTTTCCAGGTTGCGACTCATGTCAAGGATGCGTCGTGCCCAAGGCCCATACACGACGCGTAAGTTGGGCAGAGAGAAAATTCATTCCAACACTTCTCAGTTCTTCCATTAGCCCATCCTCATTCATCTAGACTTAATGTATTAATATGTTCATGGCTTAATGTATTAATCCCAAACATCTCAATAGATTAGAACTCCATTAAGACATTAGCTAACACTTGAATATAAGCCATTCACCACATCAAACTCTTGTAACTTATACATTAAGTGCTTAATCACTAGGTCATCCCCAAGGGAGTCATTCCCACTCCTTAATTCTATTCCAAAGAATATTATCTCATGGAATCTCCAGTTCCAATCATTGATCAAATGGTGGAACACTCATGGAATGCCCCATTCCAATCATGGTTTCGTATACTTCAAAAGAGTCAAGATCTAAAAATAGCTTAGGATGTTTCCATCCATATAAAATCAATCTAACCATTACAAATGAATCAAGATTATAATGTACAACTCGCCAAGGTCAAGGTACTACACATCCATGGGTCTAGGAATCTAAACACATAATTCTCTCATAGTTATAGTGATTCTAGAGTCATTTTCTCAACATTATTTTATGGGAATACTAAGGAACCATTTAGAAATAGTCTCTTTCATCCACAATACATCAAAGGATCATTTTAACACCAACATGAACAAAATCACATAAAAAGCAAGTTCCAAGATTCATTACACCCAAATCATCATTTGAAGTGGTACTAAGTCCTCCATTGGTTGGATAATGATCACATAATGGTCTAGAACATCAAACGATCAATTTGAATCATAGGAAAACCCTCCTCCAAATCAGATTTTCAGATTAGAACAAAACCCCAAACCCTAGAATGGGTTCTCAAGCTAGAAAAGAGGAGATTATACCTTAATTTGCTAGGAAACCTTAAGAACTTGATCAATCTCCAAACTCTAGCATATATTCTATTAAGAACACTGAAATTTGTCTCCAAGGAAACCCTCCACTCAATCATTTCGACTCCTAAATGGGGAGAGTTCCAAGCTTTTACACTTTCACAACTATCCAAAAATTGCAAAATAGTCCCTCAGGTTCACGGGTTCCATTCAATGACACCATTTGACCAATCTTTTTAATGAATGTTTTCATATTTAGACTTTTTCCCAAAGAACACAATTTATTTCATATAGGTAATTGACTAGGTCAACCCTCACTAACAGTTTAGTTATTTGGAAAATATGGTCATTTTCACTAAAGTTTCTACAACTATGTCCTTTTATTGTTTAAAAGAAATGTCTAGCATAATCCAAATTTCCACTTCAACCCATCAGTATAATTTCTCAATCATCTAAGTCCTTAAAAAGTCAAAGCTAGATATATAAAGTTTGGAAAATTTGACGATTTTAGTCCCTATGCCTTAATTTCTCATTTTAGGTTCAAAAATGGATTTTATGTCTTTCCATTACTCATAAAAACTTTATTTTGGCTCCTTAAACTATACTTCTAGTCATAATATAAAATTTTAAATATATTTTCATTTATTTATCTTTATTTAATTATTTCTCCTAATAAATATTTTCTTTGTCGATTTTAGCCCAAATCTTCTAACCCCAAAACATGGATGTTACACTACTAAACTCAAAGTTTCAGTATAAGTGTTTAATTAAGCTCCGTAATTCCAGACCAAAGATATTTAAATAAAGAAGTGTGACACTTGTAATAATTAGTACTGAATCATTAAAATTTGAAAATATTCCATTGAGAGTTACTTAGATATTATAAGAATTAAATGTTTAAAAAGAATCCATCAAATTGAAGTGTTTAAAGATTCAGAAGTTTGAATTTTGATAATCATTGAAGAACGATGAAGCTTCGTAAGTGAACAGTTAAATTTTTATTTGAAAGAAAAAAATATGTTCATGAAGAATACTTATTGAACATTAGGATTTGCCATTGATAGACACAGGGATTTGATATTATCCAGAAGTATTCAGAATTTAACATTTAAGGTTAACCTTTTTTTTTTTGCAAAAGGGTACCAAGATTCTGAGGTGAACTATAATTACTTCGATGCTGAATATCAAAATTGATTTTAGAAGGATAACTTCAGCAATGTGTCACTAAAGGATTATGCTTACTTGTTCAAAAAAGTTAACTACAAAAGCATAACGAGCTTTTGTAGTAAACATTGACAAGTTCTTATTGTAGTGTTGAAAAACAATTGTAGAAGCCAAGTGAAGCTTTTGTAACAAATAGTAAAAGGTTTTTGGAATAAAGTCCAAAGATGTTTACAGAAGCCTAGTGAAGGCTTCGAAAATGAACATTAAACTGATTTGTAATGAAGGATCGAAAAGAATTTTAATTTCGGTTTTGAATAAGATCCACGAAAGCATAACGAAGCTTCTATAGTGAATAGTGATACATTTGGAAGAAATATTTTTCTTGTTTTTCTTAATAGCTGTGTTCATAACCAAAGAAGGTTTATTTATGAAAAATAAAAGAAAATTTATGCAAAAAGAAGTTTATTTAGAATTTTGCATTCATGGAAAATTCACTTATCTTGATTTTTAGGAGTAGATGAAGCATCAATCATTCCGAAGCCATGCAGAATTCTTGTGAAAGATTTTTCATCAAGAGCCTTAGTGAAAATGTCTGTCAATTAGCCATGAGTTTGAACGAAGTGGACTTTAATGTTACCTTATTTGACATGATCTTTTATATATCTCCTAATTTGGTAAAAGTGATGTTAAATACTTAATTGTCTTATTATATTAAATTTAAACACATTATGTGATTAACAATTACAATATTTATGTTAAATAACACATATTCATTTCATATAATGATGAAAACATTTTGACAATCTGTGATTCTTAAAGATTTCAATTTCATTCTTAGCGAGTGCAATTGATACATTGTAAAGCGTATAACATTCTTATATTAAAATCTCTCTATTTTGTCACAGTGGACGTAATTTGATCAAAGGATCGAGTGAACCACTTTCAATTCTCCGTATTGATCTTTTCTTGTTTGTTTCTTCCTTTATTTCTTGCTACAATGATTTTGTGGTCCGTGCTCTCGTCGAGAGTTAGTTTAGTAGTCCTTGATCTTGTAGGTTTGAAGTTTATCTATCTAGTGTTGTTTAACCCCAGCTATAGTCAATGTTAGACTTAAAATTCAACATGGAAACACCAAAATCAATATAAATATGGTTTAAGGGAACTTTGTCCCAAAATCTTCATGTCCACATTACCATCATAAAACGTTATTTCATCATAAAAGGGTTAAGTTATGTGTATAATGAATTCATGTGTAACAAACCTCATTGTCATCAAGTCCATTTTCACATCAGTGGTTTGAAGGAAGCATCATACCATTCCGTCGTAGCTAGGTATTTGTGAACCACAACACAAGCACCACACGTGGGGTAGCTAGCCTCATACATGTAAAGTAATGATTATATAGAAATCTAATCACTACATCTTTCATCTTAAGTCAAATTCAATATGGATATCATGAGTGACACCCACGAACTCCCATCCTAAATGCAATGCACAAGTAGCTAGAAAATTTAGTTTTAAAAACCATCATTTCATCATTTTAATACATCATTCAAAATAGATTCTCATGAATGCACAAATATTTTATAGTATAGCACCTAGAACATAACACATCAGAATGAATATATGAAAATCCTCTAAAACAACTCACACCAAAAATAGTTTAGTAACATGTACTCTGGTAAAATCACCTTGGTTTAGTGGTTACTCAAGTACTTCACATCTTACACACAACTATAACTCTACTCCTTATCTACAATTCAAAAGGAAGAACTGTTATTTCCAATTCACCTATTCGGGACAAAACCAAAATTTTAGTAACAACACTTCTTAAGGTCATTAATCTCGTCCAAATGTAGTGAAACCCCCTAAGGGAAAGACGATGAAGTGCATCGTACAAACCATATCCTACACGCCACCAAAATCTGCTAGGCCACGACTCAGGCCAAGGATGCGTCGTGTCCAAGTCCCATACACGATGCGTAAGTTGGGCAGAGAGCAAAATTCATTCCAACACTTCTCAGTTCTTCCGCTAGTCCATCCTAATTCATCTAGACTCCATCCACCACAAGTGACTTTCTGATTTAATGTATTAAGATGTCATGGCTTTTGATATTGCCTCATTTATACATATATTTCGGGCAATATCAAGTGCTTAAATATGTGTTTTTGATTTAATTTCAAGATAAAATGTACTTAATTCATTTTAATAACCAAAACGCAGGAAAAATTGCTTGATTGAGAAGAAGGAGCTGAATTCAAGCCTTGGAATGAAGAAAATGGAGTAAAAGATCTATCGGGAGAAAAAGAGCCAAAAAGAGCGTATTTTGGACGAAAAAGCGAAGAAATTAGTCAATCAGACGATAGATCGCGACCCTATCTCCATAGGGATCGCGACCCTATATCCTGACGAAAGCGTGACAGATTGATGACCAAAGGATCGCGACTAGAAGCTTAAAATCGCGACACTACAAGATCGCGACCCGATCTCCTCGAGGATCGCGACCCGACGTACCAACTACAGTCCACTGAGTCGGGGTAGTGGCCAACTGAGATGCGCACTAAACTCACGATCGCGACCCGATCCTCTATAGGATCGCGACGCGATCCTCGCTGGGCATCACTATAAATAGAGGCTTAATCTTGTTGTTTTAGACACACAATTGAGATCACAAACTCTATACCTGGAGAATAAACCTCTATCTCCCTGCTCTCGACCTCTCTTCTCAAGGAATGAATCTCTGCTAGCGGAAGTCACGACAAACGATCAAGAACACCATTGCTCGGATATTCGGTTTGCTTACTATGTTTAGCTTTCTTATATATTCAGTGTGCTGTTTGTCTTTGATTATGGAGTAATTCCATTGTGCTTTTACTTAGAACAGATGAAACTTATAATTATGTTTTGATTGATATAAAATCGGATATTGCAAGTTTAATAATTTACTTTGCATGTTTATTTAACCGACTAATGTATATTAAGAATCTATCTTTGAAACTTATAACTGAATTATATTTAGTATAGATGACCATTCTTGCTAAATTAATTTGTATCATAATATATATATTTCATGTATATATTTATGACTAGTGATTGACCAAATCCTAGGTTAAGTTACAAAGAAAGAATCTTGTATGCATTTGTTTTAATTGTATTAGTGGACCAAACTATACATGTTATTTTGATTTTCATGACCATTGATATCAAAAGAAACAAATAAATCATGCAGAGTACGAATAAATAGAATGATTAATTGGAGTAATTAATTTACAGGACCAATGAGATTAATAACTCTTTTTAATCATAAGATTGGATTGTTGGACCAAGACATCTAATCAACTTAGAAATCGGTATTTAACTTGTTAATATCCATTGCACATTATTATCAATCAGAATATTGTTATAAGGAGTAATCACCTCTAAGTAAAAAGCATATTTGTTCAAACTATCCTTTCGGCTTAACTTCAAACCTTGTTACCATTTATTTACTTGTAATTCTTTATTTATTTGATGATACGATCTCTTCACAATTACACGAAACCCCCATTTTATCTCTTTTGTTATTATTATAAATTGTTAATTGATAATTGATTTTCTTCAACTTAAACAAATTCCCTTGGGTTCGACCCGGACTTACCATTGCTATATTACAACCGATTAGGTGCACTTGCCTAGTTGTGTTGTTTTCATTCATGGTATCTCCCTGTTATAAATTCAAAACTTATGAAAAGACATTACAAAGACAATATTGATCCTCAGTATTCCAAAAATAAGTGATATCATTTTGGTATATAAAATATGTATGTCTGAAAACACATCAGCTTAATGTATTAATCTGAACATCTCAATAGATTAGAACTCCATTAAGACATTAACTAACACTTGAATATTCACCACATCAAACTCTTGTAACTTATACATTAAGTGCTTAATCACTAGGTTATCCGCAAGAAGTCATTTCCACTCCTTAATTCTATTCCAAAGATTATTATATCATGGAATCTCCAGTTCCAATCATTGATCGGATGGTGGAACACTCATGGAGTGCCCCACTCCAATCATGGTTTCGTATACTTCAAAGAGTCAAGATCTAGAAATATCTCAAGATGTTTCCATCCATATCTAGAATCAATCTAACCATTACAAATGCGTCAAGATTATAATGTACAACTTGCCAAGGTCAAGGGACTACACATCCATGGGTCTAGGAATCTAAACACCTAAATAGTGATTCTAGAGTCATTTTCTCAACATTATTTTATGGGAATCATAAGAAAACCGTTTAGAAATAGTGTCCTTCATCCACAACACATCAATGGAACATTCTAAAACCAACATGAACAAAATCACATAAAAAGCAAGTTCCAAGATTCATTACACCCGAATCATCATTTGAAGTGATACTAAGTCCTCCATTGGTTGGATAATGATCACATAATGGTCTAGAACATCAAATGATCAATTGGAATCATAGGAAAACCCTCCTCTAAATCAAAATTTCAGATTAAAACAAAACCCCAAACCTTAGAATAGGTTCTCAAGCTAGAAAAGAGGAGATTATACCTTAATTTGCTAGTAAACCTTAAGAACTTGATCAATCTCCAAACTCTAGCATAGATTCTATTAAGAACACTGAAATACGTTTCCAAGGAAACCCTCCACTCAATCATTCCGGCTCCTAAATGGGGAGAGTTCCAAGCTTTACACTTTCACAACTATCCAAAAAATTTCAAAATAGTCCCTCAAGTTCAAGTCCTCCATTCAATGACACCATTTAACCAATCTTTTTTATTGAATGTTTTCATATTTAGACTTTTCCCTAAAGAACACAATTTATTTCATATAGGTTATTGACTAGGTCAACCCTCACTAACAAATTTTGTTATTTGGAAAAAATGGTCAAATTCACTAAAGTTTCTACAACTATGTCCTTTTATTGTTTAAAAGAAATGTCTAGCATAATCCAAGTTTCCACTTCAACCCCTCAATATAATTTCTCAATCATCTAAGTCCTTAAAAAGTCAAAGCTAGATATACAAAGTTTGGCAAAATTGACGATTTTAGTCCCTACGCCTTAATTTCTCATTTTAGGTTCAAAAATGGATTTTATGTCTTTCCATTACTCATAAAAACTTTATTTTGGCTCCTTGAATTACATTTCTAGTCATTATATAAAATTTTAAATTTATTTTCATTTATTTATCTTTATTTAATTATTTCTCGTGATACATATTTTCTTTGTCGATTTTAACCCAAATCTTCTAACCCCAAAACATGGATGTTACACTACTAAAATCAAAGTTTCAGTATAAGTGTTTAATTAAGCTTCATAATTCCATACCAAAGATATCTTAATAAAGAAGTGTGACACATGTAATAATTAGTTCTGAATCATTAAGATTTGAAAATATTCCATTGAGAGTTACTTAGATATTATAAGAATTAAATGTTTAAAAAAGAATCCATAAAATTGAAGTGTTTGAAGCTTCAGAAGTTTGAATTTTTATAATCATCGAAGAACAATGAAGCTTTGTAAGTGAACAGTTACATTTGAATTTGAAAGAAAAAATCTGTTCATGAAGCATACTTATTAAACATTAGGATTTGCCATTGATAGACACAGGGATTTGATATTCACCCAAAAGTATTCAGAATTTAACATTTAAGGTTAACTTCTTCTCTTTTTTTTTGGAAAAAGGGTACCAAGCTTATGAGGTGAACAATAATTACTTCGATGATGAATGTCAAAACTGATTTTAGAAGGATAGCTTCGACAATGTGTCACTAAAGGATTATGCTTACTGGTTCAAAAAGGTTGATTGCAGAAGCATAACGTGCTTTTGTAGTAAACATTGACAATTGTAGAAGCCAAGTGAAGCTTTTGTAACAAATAGTAAAAGGTTTTTGGAATAAAGTCCAAAGATGTTTACAGAAGCCTAGTGAAGGCTTCGAAAATGAACATTAAACTGATTTGTAATGAAGGATCGAAAAGAATTTTAATTTCGGTTTTGAATAAGATCCACGAAAGCATAACGAAGCTTCTGTAGTAAATAGTGATACCTTTGGAAGAAAGATTTTTTTTTTTCTTAAAAAATTTGTTCATAACCAAAGAAGGTTTATTTATGAAAAATAAAAGAAAATTTATGCAATAAGAAGTTTATTTAGAATTTTGCATTCATGGAAGATTCACTTATCTTGTTTTTTAGTAGTAGAAGAAGCATCAATCATTCCGAGGCCATGTAGAATTCTTGTGAAATATATTTCATCAAGAGCCTTTGTGAAAATTTCTGTCAATTGGCCATGAGTTTGAACGAAGTGGACCTTAATGTTACCTTATTCGACATGATGTTTTATGAGATGGCAACGAAGAGAGATATGCTTCATTGTAGAGTGTTGTACATGATTATGACACTTTGAGAATCACAGAATAGTGGGATTCTCTTCATATTATTTGTATAATCAGGAAGGTGACTCTGAATCCATATGATTTCTGATGTAAAAGTAGCAACAACAAATATATTCGGCTTCAACAGTTGAGACTGTCAAATAAGTTTGCTTATTTGATTGCCAACATATAAGTTTTCCATCAACAAATTGACAATCCACTGTGGTACTTTTATGATCAATTGGACATCCACTAAGGTCTGCATTTGAATTGGCTTGAATGAAGAAGCCAGAATTCCCAATATATCATAGACCAAGAGATGGTGTGTGATGCAGATACTAAAAGATATTATTTACAGCAGTCAAATGAGGTTCTTTGAGATTCACCTAATACCTTGCATAATTATACACGAAAAATTTATATCATGACGATTGGCAATTAAGGACAGAAGAGAATCGATCATGCTATAGTAGTTTTGCAGATCAATTGTTGGCTTGTCTAAAGATGGACTTAGTCGTGTGTTGAAGGCCATAAAAACCTTCACATAGGTATATTTCTCCATTTTGAATCGATTAAGCAAATTCTTCGTGTATTTTTTCTTTGTTGATGAAGATCTTGTCATTACTTGTTTGAACTACAATCTAAGAAAGAAATTGATCTTAACCATCATGCTAATTTGATTTTTTTTCTTTTCATTAGATTCTCAAATTATTTTGTTAATGAATGATTGATAGAACCAAAGATGATGTCATCTACATAGATCTGCATGAGCATTAGATAACAACTATCCATATGGAATAAGTTAGGGTCTACTTAACCTTGTTTGAAATTTGATTGTTTCAAAAAACAAGTCAAAGTTTCGAACCATGCTCGTGATGCTTGCTTTAACCCACAAAAGACATTTTTGTAAATGACATAACAATGATGTGGAAAATTTTCATTTAAAAAACTAGGAGGTTATTTCACACACACCTTTTCCTTGAGTTTGTCATTTAAAAATGCAAACTTTATGTCCATTTGATAAACATTGAAGTTTTTGTGTATGACATAAGCCAACAATATTCTAATGGCTTCGAGTCGTGCAATAGGAGTGAAGATTTCTTCGTAATCAATTATTTCCTATTGACAATACCCTTTAACAACAAGTGGTGCTTTCTTTCGAACAATATTATCTTCAGTGACCTGTTTCTTTTAGAAAATCCATTTTAGGCCAACACCAAAAGCATTGGCATGAGTTGTAACTAGTCTCCAAACTTTATTTCTTTCAAACTCCACCAATTCATTATGGATTGCCTCCACCCAATCATGGTGTTCCAATTCAATCTTACTATTTTTGGTTCAACTTTAGAGAAGAAAACGTTAAATATACAAAACTCTTGACATTTTTTTAAAACATCATTTATCTCTCTCAACTGTGCGCGAGTCAGAACCCCTGAATTGATGTCACCAAGAACTTTACGACTCCACTTCTCTATGGGTGGATTATCTAGATCATATTAAAGATGAGATTTTGCAAAGATTTCTTCGGCATCAGAGACATAGTCTGAATGAGAAGCATCATCGTTAACAACATTAAAAGGAAATTCAGAATGAGAGGTTATAGAGTTGTCATTTATGTTTTGCTCCCCCTAAGAATATGCTAGATGTGTTCCAGCGTTTTCAATAGGTGATGAGGACTCTTACTCCCCCTCAATGAGTGCTTCATCCAGAGTTGTGCTTGTTGGATTAGGTGTCTAAGCCATGACTAATAATTAGTATTTACCTAATTAATAGTAGCATAGTCCATTTGGGTTGCCCTCATAGCTGGAGGTTTGGTAGAAAGTCCAGGAGAGAGAAAGATTGATTTATTATATGATTAATAAATCAATAGAAATTAAATAAATAGTTTATTAATATATTAAAGTGATAATATATTAATTAGAAACTATATTAATTAATTAGGAATTAATTGGAATTAATTTGGTGATTAATTTAATTAATTAAAGGTACAGGGACTATAATTGTAATTATTCAATAGTTGAGTAGTGACAATTATGGTAAGTGAGTAAACCAACGAAATTTATATATAGAAATGTATAATTTCGATTTTGATAAATAGGCGATAAATAGGTTTGAATTATTAAGATAAAGGCTTATCTTAATTTGAATTCAAAAAGGCTTATCTCTAAAGGTTTATCTGCTTATCATTTGAAACCTATAAATAGGGAGCCCCATAGCCTACAAATTTCGTGATTCTCTCCTCCCCAACTCTCTCTAGACTTCGCCAACTTCATAACCTGGGTGTGACTGCATTTGAGGCAAGATAATTTTGTTGCTTCGCTTCCAAGATTCGCTAAAAGGTTGGTTTTTCTGATTATCTTCTTTTAGTTTATTTTTCTGGGCCTTTAGGATTTTGTTATATGTTTAATTAGAAGAAAACTTAGATCCTCATAGGTTGCATGTGAACTTAGGTTATTTAGTTCATAGTTGCAGAAAACCTTTCAGTGGTATCAGAGCTTTTTGGTTGTTTTCTTGTTAAATTGCTATAACTGTTATCCTTAAAATTAGGGTTTAATGTCTCTAAACCCTAATTTGGCCAAATCGAAATTAGGGTTAGGGTTTTGAAAACCCTAGCCCCTCCCTTCCTTAGCGATTTTTTGATTAGGGTTTTAGAATGTATTCTAATTTTGGTAACTTTAATTTGATTAATTAAATGGATAACCTTAAACCCATTATTTGAAATCGAAAATTAGGAGGTATAAGATAGGTTTAAATTAATTTGATTAATTTGGTAAAACCTATCTACATTTGAATTAATTTAATTAATTGGTAATTAAAAGATAATTCAAAGGATTTAATATAATTTAATTTAATTGTTTTAAATTGGCGAAAAATTAAAGGATAAATCCTAAAATATTTTAAAAGTTTTAAAATATCATATTTAATTAATTTAATTAATTGGTTAATTAAAAGATAATTAAATCGAGTTTTAAAGGTTTAATTTAATTTTAAATTTAATAGTTTAAATTCCAATAAATTAAAAGATAAACCAAAAACATTTTAAAGGGTTTAAACTTCATCTTATATGTATTATAATTAAAAGTTAATATTATTTGTATAAGATTTAATGGTTAGTCAAATCAATAGTAGGCCTCATTCACGAAGCTGGTCTATAAAGTGGGTATAAAGTGGGTATAAGGAGACTGCCTATAAGCTGGTCTATAAAGTGGGTATAAAATTCATCTTATATGTATTATAATTAAAAGTTAATATTATTTGATTACGGCGTCCCTCTTCGAGATTGTAAATTGTTATTGTAGGATCATAGCTTTATAATTATTATTGGGTTATTATAAGGATTATTATATGTATCTAATTAAAACTATCTTCTTTTATAGATGTCTTCTGCTGATCAATCCGCCCCCACTTTAACTCCAATGTTACATCTATCTTGTCATTGTGCTCCAAGGTTACGTTGGACGGTACCAACTACAATGACTGGATCCGCAACATCAAGATGGCTCTTAGGTTTGAACATAAAGAGTATGTTCTGGAAACCGAGCTTGTTGAAATTGATCCCGATACTGCTACTCCCGAAGAACTTGCCCAATACACAAAACATTCTGATGATGCAACCAAAGTGGCTTGCATCATGACAGCTACTATGAACCTAGAATTGCAGAGAATTTATGAAGACTACTGGCCCTATGAGATGCACAAAGAGCTCACGGAAAAGTTCTGCAAGCAGGAGAGCATCGAGAGGCACGAGGTGGTCAAAGCCTTCACTAATGGGAAGCCGAGGGATGGAGAGTCCATCTGCAACCACGTGCAGAGGATGCAAGGATATGTGGAGAGGCTTAGAAAGCTTGAGATGCCAGTTCATGATGATTTAGCTGTAGACATAGTGCTAAATTCTCTACCGAGTTCTTATGACCAGTTCACGCTGGCGTATCATTTGAACAACAATCAAGCCACCTTGGCTGAACTGCATCGCATGCTGCGTACTGCTGAAGATGGGATGAAGGGTAAAAGTATACCCTCGGTTAGCCAGCCCGTCTTGGCAATTGGTGGTGGAAAGGGGAAGAAGAGAAAGGGCCCTCCCAATCAGAATTGGAGGGAAAAGGTACATGTTGGTTCATCCAGCAGCGGCCCGAGACCCAAAGCTTTTGGCATTGCTCACAATGCAAACCCCAAGGAAGCCGACTGCTTCTACTGCAAGGAAAAGGGCCATTGGAAAAGAAGCTGCCCGAGATACTTGCAAGACTTGAAAGATGGCAAAGTGAAGCCGTCTTCAGCAGGTATATACACTATTTCTAAAAACTCACCATCTTCCAGTTCTTGGGTCCTTGATACAGGATGTGGTTTTCACATTTTTTCTGATTTGCAGGGCCTAAAGGAAAGCAGGGAGGTGGAGCACGGTAGATTGAACCTGATCATGGGAAACACGAGATCGTCGCCTGTCACCAAGATCGGAATCTATAGTTTAGTGCTTAGTAGTGGTGTTAGTTTTAGATCTTTTAAATTGTTGCTATTCACCAGAAATGGCAAGAAATATTATTTCTTTTCATGCATTGTTCAGACAAGGTTTCCAGTTTTCTTTTGATAATACAAATGGTTCTATTTCTGTTTTTCAAAATGGTGTTTCTATTTTTACTGCTTTACCTTGTGATGGTGTGTATGAAATGGTACAATGTGTTGACAATTTAGGACATAGTGTAAATTATATTGATTCTTCTAGTGGTGTAGAAAAGGGTACTTATGGCACTGTCGTCTTGGGCACATTAACAAGAAACGCATCGCCCAACTCCAAAAGGATGGAGTGTTGGAATCATTCGACTTAAAATCAGATGATGTATGCGAATCTTGTCTTTTGGGCAAGATGACTAAGTCACCATTCAAAGGGTCCTTTGAAAGAGGTGAAGGTCTATTGGACATCATACACACAGATGTGTGTGGTCCCTTCAGATCAACCACAAAAGATGGCACACAATTCTATGTGACCTTTACTGACGATTATAGTAGATACGGTATATCTACTTAATCAAGCATAAGTCACACACCTTTGAAAAGTTCAAGGAGTTCAAAAATGAAGTTGAGAATCAATTGGACAGGAAGATAAAGATGCTCAGATCCGACAGAGGCGGTGAGTATCTTAGTATCGAGTTACTAGACTATCTAAAGGAATGTGGAATAGTTTCACAGTTATCGCCTCCTCGGACACCACAGTTGAAAGGTGTAGCCGAAAAGGCGTAACCGAGCCCTATTAGATATGGTTCGTTCCATGATGAGTCGAGCTTCACTTCCAATCCACTTCTGGGGTATGCCTTAGAGACTGCCGCCCACATCCTCAATCTTGTCCCAACCAAGAAGGTTGCTAAAAAACCCCATGAAATGCGGACTGGGAAAGCTCCCTCGTTAGCATATGTCAAGGTCTGGGGTTGTGAGTCTTTCGTTAGATGAGAGACTCACGACAAACTCGCAGAAAGAGGCGAGAGGTGCTTTTTCATTGGATACCCCAAACAGTCTTTTGGATACTTGTTCTACAGACCAAGCGAGGATGTGGTCTTTATAGCTAGACGAGGAGTCTTTCAAGAGAGAGAACTCATATTCAAAGAGGACAGTGGGAGTACCATTGATCTTGAAGAAATTCAAGAGTCGCCAGATAATGCAACCTTAGGAGAAACTAGCAACCAACAAGAGGAAGAAGTTCCTGTTGGTCTGACTGATATATCCTTACCTCTTAGGCGTTCTAGTAGAGTTAACATGCCACCCGAGTTTTATGGATTCCATATAACTACGGATGGGGACACGTTTGTCAGTGATAGGACACTGACAAATTTGGATGAGCCAGCTAACTACCGGGAAGCAGTGGCGGGCCCTGAGTCTGCCAAATGGAAAGAGGCAATGGACAGCGAGATCAAGTCGATGTATGACAATCAATTTTGGAACTTGGTTGACAATGTACCGGGTCGAAAGACAGTCGGGTGCAAGTGGATCTTCAAGAAGAAGACCCACATGGATGGAAAGGTACACACTTTCAAGGCAAGACTGGTTGCGAAGGGATTTACTCAAACCCCAGGGATTGACTATGATGAGACGTTCTCACAGTGGCCAAGATAAAGTCTATTAGGATTATGTTAGCCATAGCTGCATTTCATGATTATGAAATTTGGCAGATGGACGTCAAAACCGCTTTCCTTAATGGGAAGTTGACTGAAGATGTTTACAAGAATCAGCCAGAGGGTTTTGTCGATGCAAAGTATCCTAATAAGGTGTGTAAGCTTGAGAAATCAATCTATGGATAGAAGCAAGCTTCTCGCAGCTGGAATCTTTGTTTCCATGAGAAAGTCAAAGAGTTTGGTTTCTCTAGGAGCGAGGATGAGTCCTGTGTATATGTCAAGGCTAGTAGGAGTATAGTCACCTTTCTGGTGCTGTATGTTGATGACATACTACTCATGGGAAACAACATTCCAACCTTGCAAGATGTCAAGTCTTGGCTTGGGAAGTGTTTCGCCTTGAAAGATCTAGGAGAGGCTGTCTATATTCTCGGGATAAGAATATTGAGAGATAGGAAGAAGAGACTGATTGGACTCAGTCAAAGTACATACTTGGAAAAGGTACTGAAGAGGTTTAGTATGGAAAATTCCAAGAAGGGAGAGCTACCTATCCAAAGTAATGCCAAATTGAGTAAGACTCAAAGTCCAAGTACAGACGAGGAGATAGCTGACATGAGTCGGGTACCCTACGCTTCGGCTGTGGGGTCAATCATGTATGCTATGACGTGCACTCGACCTGACGTGGCTTTTGCCTTGAGCATGGTCAGTCGGTACCAGGGAAATCCTGGAAGGGCACATTGGACAGCTGTTAAGAACATACTCAAGTATCTGCGAAGGACAAAGAACTTTGTTTTAGTCCTTGGTGGTAGCGATACCTTGAGAGTTGACGGGTATACAGATGCCAGCTTTCAAATAGATAGAGACAATGGTCGTTCTTAGTCGGGTTGGGTTTTTCTTTTGAATGGGGGAGCAGTGACTTGGAAAAGTTCCAAACAAGAGATGGTGGCTGATTCTACTTGCGAATCAGAGTACATAGCAGCGAATGAAGCGGCAAAGGAAGCGGCTTGGCTGAAGAACTTTATCGGCGACCTTGGAGTAGTCCCGAGTATTCAGGAGCCCATGGAACTATTCTGCGATAACGAAGGATCGGTTGCTTTGACGAAGGAACCGAGAGATCATGGAAAGTCCAGACATATCGATAGAAAGTACCACTACATAAGACATAGAGTAGAAGAAGGTCACCTCCTAGTGAAGAGGGTATCATCAGAAGATAATCTAGCAGACCCCGTGACAAAGGCTCTGAGTAGGGTTAAGCATAATCAGCATGCGCGACGCATAGGATTAAGAGATGATATTAGTTTTTGTAATTAGATAGGATTTGAAACTTATTGCAATATAAATGTAATTGACTTTGGTGATTTAATAATATAGTTTTGTTGATGAGTATTTGATACTGCCTTTTGTCGATTGTTTATTATTGTGTTTCAAGTTTGCATGTTTACTTCCTGAGTATTTTTTTTTGAATTATTCAAATGTCCACAGTCGCTCATACATTTAGGGAGTAAGTATGAATGGAGGCTGTCATAAATTGTTTTGTAGATTGTCTAAGGACTTAGACATAGCAATAAGATTGCTACAATATTTATGAGTACTTAGAAATAGGGATTTAAGTATTGGATAAACCTACGCTCAATAGATTGCTTCATGGATTACATCATGAGCAATGTTGAGACGATAATATCTTTTGATCTTTAAAGTGGAGACATATAAGTTATGTTTTACCAAGTGGTTGTTCATTGACAATGCGAAAACGCATCGGTAACGCGCTGTTATAAAACGTGTTGTTGTGAATGACTTGACTAGTAAAAGACATAAGTATATGAGTCAAAGCTTATTCGTCCCTTGACCCTGTCGGAAACAGATATCTGTAGGCCTCTCGATGATTTTGAAGTTGACTGAAAGGGTTGGCCAACCAAGACTAAATTGATATGGTCGATTAGTAGTCTTAAAGTCATATGCAAATCAGAAATCGGGAAACAGAGAATCAGACCAGGATTGATCTTAATCCATGTCTTGAGTCTGAAAATTTCTTGTTGGACGGAGGATCATCTAATCACTTATCTATGGACAGAACTCAATAGGTCAGAGTTCGGCAGCGGTTTCTAGGAAGCTACAGTTGCTTATTAATTAGAGGTTAAATTAGTAATTATAGTCATAGACTTATCCAAGTGGGAGACTGTTGGATTAGGTGTCTAAGTCATGACTAATAATTAGTATTTACCTAATTAATAGTAGCATAGTCCATTTGGGTTGCCCTCATAGCTGGAGGTTTGGTAGAAAGTCCAGGAGAGAGAAAGATTGATTTATTATATGATTAATAAATCAATAGAAATTAAATAAATAGTTTATTAATATATTAAAGTGATAATATATTAATTAGAAACTATATTAATTAATTAGGAATTAATCTGGAATTAATTTGGTGATTAATTTAATTAATTAAAGGTGTAGGGACTAGAATTGTAATTATTCAATAGTTGAGTAGTGACAATTATGGTAAGTGAGTAAACCAACGAAATTTATATATAGAAATGTATAATTTTGATTTTGATAAATAGGAGTTAAATAGGTTTGAATTATTAAGATAAAGGCTTATCTTAATTTGAATTCAAAAAGGCTTATCTCTAAAGGTTTATATGCTTATCATTTGAAACCTATAAATAGGGAGCCCCATAGCCTCCAAATTTCGTGATTCTCTCCTCCCCAACTCTCTCTGGACTTCGCCAACTTCATAGCCTGGGTGTGACTGCATTTGAGGCAAGATAATTTTGTTGTTTCGCTTCCAAGATTCGCTAAAAGGTTGGTTTTTCTGATTATCTTCTTTTAGTTTATTTTTCTAGGCCTTTAGGATTTTGTTATATGTTTAATTAGAAGAAAACTTAGATCCTCATAGGTTACATGTGAACTTAGGTTATTTAGTTCATAGTTGCAGAAAACCTTTCAGTGCTTTGCAAGAACTAGCATCAAAATATATGATTTATACAAATATACATACAAAATCAGTGATCTTTAGTCTAATAGCAAGAACTAACAACACAATAGCAAGAACAGTGATTGTTAACTACTAATAGCAAGAACCAACTACTAATAGCATGAACTAACAACTAATAGAAATTATACAAACATAATTTCTGCTTTAATCCGATAGAAAAATCAGTGATTGTTAACTACTAATTGCAAGAACTAACTACAACAAAATCAATAAGAAAATGGAAATAACAACAACAAAATCGGTTTAACTATGCAGGAGAGAGTTGTTGTTGTCATCTATGGTGGTATGCCTCCGACAGTGGTAGTGGCTGTTGATCCCAAATGAAATTTGGCGCCATTAAATGGCCTAGGGTGGTGAAAATCGTCGATAATGGTGGTGTGGCTCTGAAAATCCCCGTTTCAGTAAAGAGGGAGAGTGTAAGACAGCAAGTGGGTTCGATCGCTATAGTAGTCTGGGTAAAAAGGGTTAAAGTGTAAAAGCGGCGAGAAATTAGTGTTTAACCGGCAACAAATTACAATATTAGCAGCGACACGTAAATAAAAAGGAGAAAACTTTTGCAGTTTATTTTCATGGATATTATTACCAACGACATATGTTGCCGCTATTGCTTGTCGCTGGCATTGAGTCTAAGCGTCCACCGTTTATTTCCTTTCACTCATCAACTACCTATATCGTTTTGACCAAGTGCACCCGAAACGTTGTTTGTTGGCTTTACCGGCGAAGACTTTAGCGATGACATACAACGTGTTTGTCGATTGTTGCCGCTAAAGCTTGATGTCACCGTGAAGGGCGTCCAACATCTTTTTGTAGTGTTATGATTTCTTTTGCAAATTGTAGCCATTATTGTGACTACATAATTGGGTCCTACTCTCTCTCTCTCTCTCTCATATATATATATATATATATATATATATATATATATATATATATATATATATATATATATATATATATATATATATATATATGTGTGTGATCAAATAAAAAATTAAATTTTGGTCGGAATGGTAAGAAGTGCTTCATTTGTATCTTTTTTTTTATTAGCCAACTAAATGAATCATTATATGATGCAAAAAAATTGATTTGCAAAAAAAAAAAAAAAAATCTCAGAAAAACGTTTTAATGATTCATTTTTGTGATGCTTCACTAAAATTAACTAAAAAGTGAATAAAAAATTGTTTCAATAAAAAATGAATTATTGAGTTGTTTTTCCGAATCATATACTTTTTGCATCATCTAATGATTCAATTTTTTGATTGGTAAGAAAATGCAAATGAAACACATCCAGTGTTTTAAAAACCGGTTCGAACCGGCCGGTCGGACCGGTTGAACCGGGAACCGGTGAAGAGTCTAGTTTGATTAAGGACGGTTTTTTAGTGATTTTCTGACCGGAACAAACCGCCAGACCGGTTCGATTAAAAAACCGGCTTTTAAAACATTTAACGCATCTTACCATTTTACCAAAATTTTAGATATAACTGGTAATATCATTTTGAAAATAATAAAAAAACTCTCTAGTTCGTTTGTGTACAGTACCCTAATCCGTAAACCATATAAATCTTCTGAGAACTTTTGTTTCACATCTTTGATAAATTGATTATGTGTTTCTGGTTTGAAACCCCAACAAATTCTAGGGTCGACTGTTGTTGAATATTATGTTCTATTATTTTCTCATCTTAATTTATTATAGAAAAGTTTCCCTCGTCTAGCATATATTACAATATATTCATAGATTATTGATTTAATAATAATATATCGAATACCACAATTATAAAAAAATCACTGTATGGTTCATGTGCGGAAAAATAGAGTGGCTCCTTAGATCCATCGAATCCAACCCTAGTTTAAGTAACATCCAACTTTAGCTACCTACGCAGACCAATGACCCACATCCAGAGTAACTTTTATGCAATATGTACTTTTACATTCCATTTTCTTCTTAATAAAGTTGATTTATAATCTAAGACAACATTTTAACTAAAAATAAAACAACATTATATCTTATTAATATCTCGTAATGATTTTAAATCACTAAAAAAATACAAAATTTGGATTCAATGTTAATGCATAATTAACAAATGCAATACTGTGGGATATTGGTAGCAGTACTTAATTTATTCGGTCAATACACTACCTAAAACCTAGTTATTTTTATATAACCTATTTAATTATTATATGTGTATATACATGGAAGCAGCAGCAGACCCAACCTAACCAGCAAAGGCTAGAGGGTGGTAGTCTAGTCTACGATTATTCCAACTCTAACCTTATATAACTAAAATAGGCACACTGCTGGGAATTTGGCAGCATCGAGGCTCTCACATTTTAAAACAGATTATTACTCCCCATTGCTTAAATATTATCCATGTGCGATGTTTACAGCTTTTCCTGTAATCTTGAAAGTCTTGTTGGATTTAGTTTTAGAAAGTTTTTTGAATGTTAAAAAAGTAAAATTGATTAGGCATAGAATTAACGAATATAGGTTAGCATATGAGGTGGCTAAATACAGCCAGGCTATGCTCCAAAAAAGGCAACTCAGGTCAGCAGCACGCACACATGAGACGATATAGATGACAGGTACCAAAGCAAATGCAATTTGGAGATGGTAGCCCTATAGACCTGATCATTTACATGCTTTCATTTTAATTATATCTATTCCTACTTCTGCATTCAGAGTTTTGATTCTTGAATTTAAAATAATAATAATAATAATATAATTAAAAGGATCGGCTTGAAATAGAATGTAAAGGGTGGACAGAAACATGAATGCTGCAGTGAAAGAGCAGAGCAGAGCAGCAATCAGGATGCTTTTGAATTTAAGAAGAAAAGTCCAAATGTCGTTATGGTTGTCTGATCATCACCCTGCATGGATTGGAGACACTGCAACCTTTCCTACCCTGTTCAAATCCTACTCATTAGCATTTAGCAAACCAAATATATATGGCTGGATATGTACTTGATCCATTTCACTTCACACATTCATATAATTCAAACAAAAAATCTATAAAATTTATTTATTCGATTCAAACTCAATATATACGATTTATGGTTTGCCATTTATAAGTACATCTATCTTTGTCTATATGAGTACTATATGCAAAAAGACTGTTTAAATGCACTAACGGCTTTTTGCTTCAATAGTTAGTAAAGCCACCACCTAAAACCTAGACCTACTAAGCCTATGCTAGATGCTTTCTCTCTTTATGTATTGCTACTAGAATGGGCCCCAGTCTCATGTCTTACAAACTGATCATGATACACCCCAAGCTTGGTTGTCCCCTCATGTACCTTTCCCTGTTGCGCAACTTATAACAATTTGGCTCCGTTGTATAGAGATGACAAGTACAGAAAAGCCCGGGACCGGTTTTAGCTAAAATGAGATTTTACCTTATCTACTTCATTCTCACTTAAAATCATATATGTTTTCAATATTGTTTAAGAGCATCTAGAATACCATAATTTTTTAGTGGAGCTTCAAAAAAAACAAAAAAACTCATTTATATTCACAATATCATAGGTTTTTCAATTTACTTATTTACGGTGACTATTAATTTTTATCATTATTTTGTTATTTGTGTTAGTCGTTTATTTATAAATGATTGAAAACCTATGAAACCCGGCCAGATCATTGAAAAAACTCATGGTAAGGCTGCAGGGTGTATGAGCATCACTTTGTCACACTAAAATCTCTGCCACCTCAACACCATCTAAGTACACAGTTTCCTACCACATACGCCAGGAAATACTCGTCACATCAAATTAATTTCCACATCATCTTCTAATTAATATAAAATTATTTTTTTTAAATAAAAATAGATTTCATTTTAGAGAGAGAAAGAGAGGAACAAAGAGCGAGAGAGAATGTATCATATGAAGAGAGAGGCGTGGTCGGGAATGAGAGTGCTCACTGTTCATTACACCATGTAAGCGTCATCACTCACTCCCGGGATGGTGTTCATGGTGTTATCATGCCACCACGTAATCATCACGCCTGTGACGTTCCACCCACATCCTGTAGCCTAATAGCTCATTAATTAACAAGTTAATTGAAAAAACTCATCCAAAGTTTTTATAATTTTCAAGAGCTTTTTTATTTGAAAAATAAACTCTTGAAAAAACTCTCAGCAAGTTCTTATTGTGGATGCTCTAAGCCTAATTATTTCGGACAAAAACCTAGTCCTAACAAACATCTTAGTTCCGATTACGGGACTTTGTTTAGATGGTAAAATAGCTTCAGTTTTTTTCCTATGACTTTTGTCTTAATCATTATTTAAAAAAATTGTTTTAGAGATGTTCTGCATTTCGAAGTTTGCAATGCTAGGGGCCATTTTATTTAAGTTGTCGTTTCTTTTGTGTTGTTAATGCATACGAATGATAATCGAAGCTGACATTCTGAAATGTCGGTATTCTGGAAATTTGGATTACAAACTTTGACGTGTCACATAAAGTGAGTTCGGAATGTACTCAGATAAATGGAGAATGGAATGTAAGAAATGTAGGTTATGTCTACAATGTTATATTCGATAACTCTTTGTGCCACGTCTCATCTGTTAACATTCAAAAGGAAACTGGGATAGTCCGAAGTGCAATATTCCAGGCATGGTAACCATTTTGGTAACTCAAAAGAGTTATTTTTGAAATTTGTTTAGAACAGAAAATCATATATGATGAAACTTTAAAATATTAAAATTAAAAAAAAAAAGAAAAAATCGACAAATAAAGAACGGACTGGTCGAGTCTAATATCTGACAAAATGGCAAACAAAATGAAAATTGATTGTCTTTTAAACTCCATGTCACTCGAACATGGACAACTTTCATTTAAAATACTCAGGGGGGGTGGTGGGGGGGGGGGTTGAGATTGCTTATTTAAAACAACTTATAGTTTTTATTAAAAGCGTTTATTAACATATCCGCTGTGAAAACGGGGTTTTAGAAAATCTGTTTGTTTTAGTTTATCCGGTACCAAAATGTAAAAAGTTGATAATTAAGTCATTTTTCAGTGTTTGTCAAATGTTGTCTGTGTGTAATAAGGACATGAATTATTAAAAACTTCTTAAATATGTCAATAAGTAAGAGAGAAGTAACTTATCTAAATATGTTTATTTAAATCAATAAGTGCGTATGAAATCTTCTCATATCCAAACACTTAAAACTCCTTATTACCGGTTTAAACCGAAGTAAGTCAATAAGCACATTAAATAAGCAATCTCAAACATCCCTTAATTGTCAAATTTTCACCAAAATAAACCATCTTGATAGTAATAAACAAGTCTCAAATTTTTGAATAAACATCGGATCAGAATTTACAATTGGGTGGCCGGATTTTTTCGTGAGGTTTGTGTGAGGACCATGCGTGAAAGACCGGCCATGGCTTAATTTGCCCATCTCTGCCCATGCACATATGCATATCTCTCCTTAAATATACTTATTGTTAATTAAATGTCAATGGTTTTTTATATCTTTATAATTCTATTTTATGATTACTGATATTAGCATGTTCACTTCCCGGAAATACCACAAATATGGAGAAGAAATTCGAATTTTATAAAGTACATATTTCAACTCATCCTTTTGCTTTTGGCAACGATGATAAAATGATGCAATGAAATTTGAATATTGTCAAATAGTAGGTTAGACAACGACACGTCCATATTGATCTTTGTACTTTATTATGTTACTTTAAATCATGTCATCCCGTGTGGTGCATGCATTGCTGTCTGAATGATCTTGAGTGTAACTTCTGAGAGAAATGTATATGTAGATTAAGTAGATGCCATTGATGAACCCTAGCAAGGGACTTATTGTGGACCAATATTTCTGATGCCTCTCATAATGGACCTCCAACACATCTCAATTGCGTATAATTATGAACTGAAACTCGTCTACACATATAGCAAAAAATAATTAATGGGCATTTAAGTATATAGCCTTTTAATCAAGAGATGGCGTTCATGTGTTTATGTTAGGAAAGTTAAGACATCTTATCGACTTTAGAAGCTTAATTGCGGTTGCCAGCTGTAATCTAACCATCTCTTCTTCATTTTGGAGGCCCATGCACACGCGCACAATAACATACTTTCTTCGCAGATACACTAAATACCTTGTCGATCATGTGACATGGTTTACACGTGATATGTTATATAATATATCTAGAGTTTTAAAAATTATTTTAGAACGGCATCTAGTGTTTTAATTGGTTGATGTATACTTGCATGAAACACAACACGATGCATGAACATTGATCATGCTTTGTCTAGATAGGACCTCCTAGCTAGCTATATATATGTTGATATATTGTTATATCAGTACTTGCTCCTTGTATACATCCCTTTCCCTCTGACCTTTCCATAAAATATTAATTGGTCCAGACACTATGTACGATGAAAAGTAATACTAAAGCTAAAATGTCGCATGCTACTAGCTAGGTAGAAAATTAATTAAACGGGAAAACGAATAATTATATATGAATTGATCAACATCTCCCTTCAAACATTTTGTACCTTAGAAGAAAACAATAGAATTCCATGAAACAAAACACATATGCATCTAGTATATATAGTTAAATAAAACACTATTTTATCAGCCAGAAAACTTATAATACAAACCAACTTGCGATCTCATTTAATTGGGATTTTTGGGTGACCTCCCCCTGTAATGATGTGATCTCTTTAATTGTGATACCCCTCTTGTAGCAAGCCCCTGGCTAGCAGTTTTGGACTTTTCGTGCTTGTTATGGCTGTTTCTAAAAATTACGATCTCAATTTTATGTTCGCTTGATTGTAAAAGAACCAAAACCTGACTGTAAGACCAAATATTGTATCTAATATATGTTTCCACATCCTAATTTCAATATAATCTAGACCTTAATTCCTTGATTACAGAATTTTTATGTATATGTATATATGTGTTGATATATAATTAAGCAATTTGATATTAAAGGGTAACTAAACAGCCTTTTACATGCCTGCACACAATATTAAGTCTCTCCTAAAGCCATCATATTTCGTGTGGGTTCCCTTCCGTAACTAAATATCAGTAAACTGTCCCTTTGTTCATAAATATGTATTTATATACATCCGTGAAGGTTGACGCATGTTAATAAACAAAACGAGTGATCACAAGATCATTTCTTTTAACTTAATTAATAAGAACCTTGTTATAGGTTTGTTAAAGCTTTTAGAAAATTCGTGAAGGGCCTCATTTAATTTCATATACAGGGATGTTATCATGCCCAAGAAGCAACTATACATATATTCAACTTTTAGCGAGTCATCCAGATGGCACACGTATCAATCCTCTTCACATAATGAGGACTAATTTAGACATTTAGGGAAAGGAATGAATGATCTGGTAGGATTAGTAGTATTTGAGAGGAAAAAAGAAAGAATGAATTAAAGTGCAAAAGGATTGGGCAGACTTACAACTCGGTATTCTCTCAAGAGACTGTATATAATCCAAAGCTCTGTCAACTTACTCAAAAAGAGAAAGAATAGAATTTAATTACACCTACTTTATATGGATACCATATGCATATTATTTTTCTCTGAACACTAGCTGCGTTCACGAGGGGTATGCTAACTTTAACTTTTAATATTATTATTGTTATTATTATTATTATTGTTGTTCTTGTTATTATTATCATTAATAATAACATTATTATTATTATTAGTATTAATGGCAAGACAAGGAGAACTAGTAATTGAACACATGAACTATTAGGACATAGCATTGAGACAAAATGCGACCAAATTACTAAATGTTTGGTGATGTTAACATTGTTATCTTACATATTTTTTTGGAGCAACCACATGGATATGTTACATACAATACGAATAAATGAAAATTCTTTTCTACAAGTAAAGAAATATTGACGATTATGACATTTCTTTAAACAAACTTAAACATTGTCATATATATATATATATATATATATATATATATATATATATATATATATATATATATATATATATATATATATATAATATAACTTGACAAGATTATGGAATACATACATACAAACATCATTATTATCTATGATTTAAAGTTTTCTCCTTTCCAAATATATCCGTAAGTACATGGACAATAGGAGTCCTTGGTTAACTACTTGTGTATTCCACTTGGTTTCCTCCATGAAAGCTAATAACGTTCCAAATTAGCAATGCTGATCTATTTCACTATTGATATGTCATGGGTTGAACTTCTTATGAAAACTATGTTTGGAAAGAAAGAGTTATCTGCAACTTTGGAAGTTTAATTATGGCGTTGTGTGCAAATGCCTAAATCGAGACCACTTGAATTTGTTAGTGAAAAAGAGACTTAAGTTAATTAAGTGATCAGGCTTGGGTACTAAATAACTTGATTAACATTATATATATATATATATATATATATATATATATATATATTTCCTTGAAAGTAATATAACTCTTGTTTTTGGTTCTAATTCTAGATTAGCTGATTTCTGTCTAGTGAAAGAGTTTGGAGTCCCATGAGAAACTCCAAGCTAGGTCTTTAGACATAATTTCAGCAATCTTATACTTCTAAATCATGAGCAAAGGAGATCTAATACGCATGAACGTGATTAATATTTTGATGACATTGTAATTAAGCTTTCTCCCGGTTTCCAAAATCCCACATGTTAGTCCCATTAGAGTTTTCTTTAATTTTGTCTGAAGACTAAGAACACCATTTATCAACTAACTAGCAATGAAGCAAGCATTATAGGTAACGTACTATCAAATTTATAATTGATATACTCAGCTGGAGATAATACTAATAACGGAAAATGATCACAGCAATATAGTAATTTGCATTTTTCAACATATTTTATGTGCTGCAGTAAATGTTCTCTATAATGAGATGTTACTAAAATTATTTTAAACAGCCAAATCTATGCAGCTTTGCCGTTCAAAAAAAAGCCAAATCAAGTTAGTTTTATTCAAAATACTTTAATAAATCAAATCTTTTGATTAGGTATAACTGAAACAAGTAGCAATAAATGCTGTGCTTTTGTTTGGTAAAATTGATGTGCTTGAGGAAGGAAAAACAAGGATGTTACGTAAATTAAGAATCAACGTGTCAATTTGTGTATTATATAAGTAAGTGACATTAAAGTCATAACTTACTGTGCATGTGTGTGCACACTCTATCTGCAGGGGCTATATAACACTAGTATCTGTGTAATCACTCTATACATTTGTTGAAGAAATTAATTAGTTTAGAGGGAATTGCAGAACTTTCAGAATGGTCATATTCTGATATAAACAAATGCATACAAATATGGGTGCATGTATAATATATGTTTAATTACTGTATTACTTTGTTAAAGAAATTAAATTAAGAGGGAGCTAGAGCTTCCATAATGTTCATTGTTTAATAGAAAGAAATAAATACAAATTTGGGTAACCATGTATCCTCTATTTATAATAGAAAGAATTATTAGTATTATTGTGTCAGTTATCATAAAGAAAAGTTATTACCTATTCAAAGATTATATAAACTACAAAACGAAGCACTCACAACAGAAGACAAAATAAAAAGAAAGAAATAAATATGGTTGATCACATCTAACATGAAATGTGAAGTCTGATAAAGAGATGGAGCAGTACTGTAAAAAAGAAAAAGAAAACACAAAGAAGGGGACCTGGCTAGCTAGAGAGTTATAAATTAGAACTGAGCTTAAACAGAAAGGAAAGGACATGTATGTATTCGTGTAAAATGTAGTATGTGAAGATATAGAGAAAACGGGTAAAGAGGAATAGCAAGAGTTAATGATAACCCTTCTTGAGAGATGTCTAGTAACAAGCAACATGCACACAGAGAAAGAAAGAAAGAAAGCCTTTTCTGTGTGTGAATTGCCGAGAGAGAGAGAGAGAGAGAGAGAGAGAGAGAGAGAGAGAGAGAGAGAGAGAGAGAGAGAGAGAGAGAGAGAGAGAGAGAGAGAGAGAGAGAGAGAGAGAAGTACCTGCGGAGAGAGACTCTAAAGGAAGATGTAGCAGCGGCAGTGATAAGAACAACAAACCTACAAAAGGTAATAAAAACAAAAAAGAAGAAAGAAAGAAATCCAAAGCCTTCCACTTCCACTGTTTCTTGTTCTTCTTCTTCATTCGCATTGTGTTCTCACGGACAAAAGTCAGCATACTTATTACTTCTTCCGTTTTTCTTCATGCCATTTTCTTTTTAAAGATAAAGATAAAAGATAAAAAGGAAAAGGAGAAAAGCTGATGATCTCCTGTTACAAACGTAGCATGTATGCATACAAAAGGTTACATATGACTTAAGAAAAAAAAAAAGATTGGAACTTTAATTTAGCAAACATTATATGTATAAGTAACGCTTTCTTTTTCACTAACAGATTAATTATGCATGTATAATTAATCTGATTTCTATGGAGTAAATAATGGTAACGTGAGTCAATAGCATAGTAATTAATATTAATAGTGAAGGTGTAAATGAATTTAATTATAACCAGAAAATTGTACATTAGGCTAGTAAAATTAAGTAGCTGAAAACTAAAATCAGTTTGAACCTCACACTTCCATTAGTTTGCAGCAAATCACTATATATAGCACTCTCCAGTCACCTTCGTTTTTGATCATCCATTATCAACAACAACATCTACCTATCAAGAACTCATTGGATTTGTGATGACACCTTTTAAATTCACTTCGTCCCGCTGACACACTTGATCTCCTCAAATGTTTTTGGAACCAAAAAAGATTGATCAGACGAGGTATCAAAACTATGTAATTAAACGGCTACATGTCGGCCCCTCAATTATAAATGTATCCTCCGAAAAGTCACATGAGTAGTAGCAGTATGATCTCTTATTTTTTTGGCAGATGGGTGAATATGATAGATAACTGTTTGATCAGATATCCAAATCCAAGGACATATGAGAGGACGATGACTTGTTTTTGTTCAAGGCATCAGTAGAGGAAGAAGACATCATTGTGTCGTGATGGAATTGGGTCTCTCCTCCGTATGGCCTCAATTGCAGGTAAGGTATGGTAGAAGAAGATGGCGGTGGCGGATTTTGATGAGTGGGATAGTGGTCATGATGGTAATTGGCATGATTATAATGTCCCATGGGAATTGAATTGGTACCAGTATAAGCAGAAGCAGTGGTGGGGGATAATTCACTTGCGGGGTCGTAGTCTTGATCGTCGTCATCTGAGATTGGGCAATCCATGTTAACACCAAAAAGCCTGAGTCTTTTAGCTGCTGCTTTACCATGAACGACTGGCACCGATTCAAAAACTACAGCTGGTGAAGATGGTGCCGATGCTTGTAGTCCCGGTGGATCAGTCCCAACCCCGCTTCTTTGCTGCATTTGCATCATATCGGAGTGTTGTTGCTGCGGGATACCACCTATACCTGATCTGAAGTAGATTACCGATCCTGAACCACCTTGATTCACATTAACTACGCTGCCAGTACCTATGTTGTGGTAAGGGCCGCCAGAGCTGCCATAGCGGTAAGAAGAAGGGCCGTAACTGTTTGGGGGCGGTAGCATCAAGTTAGAGTGATTCCTAGATGGTGCCGGCTGGGATTGAAAGAAGAGTGGATTCCAAGGGTGGATACTGACGCCGGCACTGTTCCTGTTGTGGAAAGAAAATTGATGATGCGGTAGTGGGAAAGAGAGATTAGATGATAAATTGTAGGGCGGAGTGGGTGCGTCGGGGCGGTGCCTCCAGTCTATGAACAAGCGATCTTTGGCAGAACCACCGACACCTCTCTGAAAAGAAACTATATCTCCGGCATCCAACTTTTTGTCTTTGACAAAACGACTCCAACCCTTGGTCATTACATAGCTTTGGCTGCTGTTCCAGTAGGAGTATCTGAACCTCCAGGGTTTTCCATTCCTATCTTCAAAATTGAGGAGGAGACCCTTATCGTTGGTGGAGGAATCCAAGGGGAAATACCTCTCAGCGTGTTGTTTTGGAATCACGAGACGATTGAGCTTGCCAACGTCACTTGGGGTGACCACTTTATCAAACATGTGCTCTCTCTCCACCACCATCATCATCCCTCCTGCAGGTTGATGTGAAGATGGTTGGTCATCATCATTGTTATCTGCTGCAGCCGTGACGGGAACTGAGGAGTAGTCCATAATCATAGGGTCACTTAGCCGTGATGAAGGTTCGCCTCCGTGTACACTGGTGCCGTCAAAGACCCAACCACCACGCTGGTTCTGATGGTGGTAGGGAGGTTGAGGAAGGAAGGGTGGTGGTTGATGTTTATGTTGATGATGATGAGAAGAAGATGGGGAAGAAGAAGAAGAAGACGGGAATAACTGACCTGCTGGGGCCGTGTTTTGTCTTTCTTCTTCGTCTTCTTCTTCAAACAAATTCCCTCCTCCTCCCCCTCCTCCTCCCTGCTGTTGTCTTCTACTGCTAGTGCTACTACCACTATCACCGGTACTCTTACCCATAAAATTCATGATGATTCTGTGCTTGCGTCTATCGTCTCCAAGATCAAATATTAATATGTGGATCTAGCTAGGCAGCTAGCTAGCTATGTAATTAAGCTAGCTTCTGATGATCTCTCCGCTTGGTCATGTGAAGAGTACGTACGTATATCCATAGAAACAAGAAATGAAATTGAGAGCTTCTGGGGTGTTGGAGAAATTGACGCTGAATTACAAAATATTAAAGATGATGATGATCTTAGAGGGGTGGTGATGTGGGGATGTAGGTACTATTGGTGTGTTGGCTTTTTCCGGAGGGTTATATTTACTTATGGTAATGAAACATCTAGCTTGCTAGGGTTGACATATAAGAATTATTGGAAAAAGATTGGGAACTAACTCACCCCATTAATTCCAAATTACCTCTCACATAATAATATTCCCACTTCCACAATTATCATCATATATCTCATTAAATTTGATAAGCTTCAAAAAACAGAACCCATCAATCTGCAGTTTCTTTTCTTCCATTTTGACTCTAACTTCCTTGACTTCTCTCTCTTCTCTCTCTCTCTCCATCTCATAAAACACATACTGTTTATGTATATGTGTGTGAGAGAGAAAGAGAGAAAGAAAGATATTATTTCTGCAGTGTGGGGGTGGGGATTGGAGTGTGCTTACCTGGAAGCTTCTCCCATGTTGCCCGATATTTTTCCCCTTTCAAACTCAACAATTCGATACTTACTTTCGCATTAACTAACATTACATTTATTACTATTCTTATAGGTGTTATTCTAATTATGTATTCCTTTAATACTTGTGCATATATGCCCCGCACATCTAATTTAATGTTAATAGTACTAATTATTTCCCTACTCTCTGAATAATTTGATACCATGTGTTTTACAGCCTTCATTAACAAAGTTGGTATTTAACTTAATATTGTGTGTGTACTTTTTGTTTAAAACTTGTTTTCAAATAAAAGAAATTTGCATAAATACTTAAAAATGTAGACTGGTCCTCCCTTCTCACATAGAGTTAATTAATACAAAATGTCAATAGTACTGATAATTCCTACGTCGAACTTTCAAAATCAGAAAAAAAAAAAAAAAAAAAAAAAGAAAGAAATACTCTTTTACTATTGATCATGCTGTTCATGTTCCCTTTTGTTTCCAAAAATTCAAACCATGTTAGCTTTACATCTCCGAAATATAAATGTGTTGCCATGTTTTTAATAATTTCATATCGCTATCTGGGATGAAAATAATTGAATTAGATTTCATGAAATGAAATGTAAAGAAGAGGTCGGGGAAGGGAGGGGTCCATGAGTTATCTGGTTGGGCTCATGTGAGGTTGCCTCTGTCATATGGTCCTGGACCTGGGGCTGCGTGTATTCCTTCCTATTTTCAACTACTTCCCTTCCCTTCCCATCCCCTCCAAAATTTGCCAGTTGTTG